>CM031240.1:778745387-778807724 GCA_018340775.1 Taxus wallichiana var. yunnanensis
TCGATCAATCTCTCATCAAATCTGGAATTTCTTGATTGCTTCGTGTCGGGCCCGGAGCCATGATTCCAATGGTACCAATTTTGTGTGATTTCATTAAGAAATGCAAAAGTTATGGCCTTCGAGTGTGGGCAACTACTTTGGGCTCAAGCGGGCGTTTTCCATCATTTGACGGGAATGAGCATTAAGCGAGCTGGAGCCAAATATGTTTCTCTTATTTAAATATATCTATCCTCATTAAAAATAAGAAATCCCAGAAAGTCCAATTTTATCAAAATCGGAGCTCGGAGTCAAAAGTTATGGCCGTTTGAAGTTCCACGGGTCAAACATTGACTTTTCTTCTCTGCCGCCTTGACTTTCAAAGCGTCCCACATGTCCCTTTGTCCCAAATGTCCCAGTGCTGCCCAGGAAAAATTCTTCCGAACCACCCGAAATGGGCTTCCATGTCCCTTTTCTGCCGGTGACACGTGGCGTGATCTGATTGGCTTTCGGCTCCTTGACTTTTCGCCCCACGCGTCCCTTTGTCCCTTTTCTCCCAAAGGCTTTGAAGTTCCTGTTTAGCCGAATCGGCCGGTTCGCGTCCTCCACACACTTTTTCCCCGCTTGCTTCGGTATCAGGACAAATTCTTTCGATTCACCCGGTTTGGCGGTTTGCGATTTTTATCCCAACCGTCCGGGCGAAAGTTCTCATTTGGCCGATCCACCGGTTCACGTACTTCACGTACCTTGGCCCAACTGCTTTAGGCTGCCTTAAGTATTTTCAGCTGACTTGCGTCCTCCACGTAATAATTTCCAGATGTCCCAGACTACTGTTTCAACAGATTAGTCATTTTTTTCCACTTTTCGCCGGTTGATTTCCGCGTCCAAGCGTCCCTTTGGCGGATGTCCCAAATCTTTGCCGCGCAAACCGCCTAGCGCCCTTTCGGTCGGTTTGCGTGTACTAACGTCCCAACCGTCCCCTACCGCACTGGACTTGGGACTTAGCTGATTTTCATGATTTTTCCGCCTCCAAGATTTGATACGATGAACCTTAGCTCAACCCGAACTGGTACGACTCGAGCCCTTTAGACCCGAAATCCCTCAAAACAGTCCTGCAACCACATTTTTTGCATTTCTTCCATTTTATCAACCTGTTGGGATTCCTTCTGATGCATGTTATCAAAATTACCCTGGGGGGTGAATTTTGGATAATAGCAATAGCCTTGAAGGATGGTATTGAAACCTCAATACTATCCTTTTACGAAGGTATAGTTTGTATATTTGGTGTTCCAACAACTATCATATCAGATAATGCTTTAGCATTTGTTGGTTCAAATATAACAGTTGGGTACAACCATGTAATCTATCTAATTTATTCATCTAATTATTACCCACAAGGTAATGGCTTAGCTGAAATTACTAACAAGAATATGTTAAGGATCATCAGAAGAACACTTAAAGATAATCAAAGAGCTTGGCATCTGATGTTGAATTCAACACTTTGGGCTGATAGAGTGACTCTTAAAAGATTAGTTAGTAATTCACCATACAAACTTGTGTACGTAAAGGAAGCAAGAATGACTATCTCGATGGGGATTACTCGCATTGGATTTGTTGGATCAAATGGAGTTGCTTGAGAATGAACCATTACAGGTTCGTTATGCAGAGTTAATAGATTTACAAGAGCTAAGAGATCAAGCTCATTTGAATATAGAAAATAATTAGAAACAAATGAAGAAGAATTTTGATAAGAAAGCTAAATTCAGAGTCTTCAATGAAGGAGATATTATGTTAAAGTGGGATGTTGATCATGCAAAGCCAGGAAGACACACGAACTTTGATACAATCTGGAGTGGTCCTTACATGATTTCAGCTTGCAAGGAACACAATGATTTTCAACTTTCAAAGCTAGATGAAGAATAAATTCCCATTCCTATGAATGGTATGTTCCTCAAACACTATTATTGAAAATATTAAAGTGATTGTTAGAGTAGGATTTCCCTTTAATAAATGTAGCTTCTACAAATTGCATCATTTTTCAAATTCAATAAGTGCACTCATGCACATGATCTAGTTACTAGATCCTTTCCCGGTTTTAGTTTGTTTTGGAAAGGGTTGGACCTTTTGGAAAAGGTAGATTTTGGTTATATGATTTGAACTCCATGCCCAATGGACACGATCAAGGCACTAGTCTTTAAGCTGAAAGCAGCTTTCCGTAGGATCACCAGAAATGTTGACAATTTTTTCACTTGTGCATAAATGGGCAACTCAAGACTTCATCCTTATGATGAAATTCATGGGTGAAGTATACCTAAGATAAGGAAATTATGATGTTATTAGTTACTACTGAATTAATTAACGTTTAATTGAAATCTACAAATATGTGTGTTATTACAAAACGTAGCAGATCACATAGACTACAATTTCATGACATCTTCAAGCAAACAAACACAAAGGCCCCGAAGGATACCTGTGGTGTGTCTCTTGATGAAGACACAAAATTCTGAGTAGGTGAAGTGTTGAGTTTTGGGACAACAAACATAAGTGTAGATTATAGAAATCAGAGTTCATTACTAAATGTTACAGGTTCTCATTAATGTTCTTTCCTTCATGTTTAAGACATTCAATTATATGACTGAGTTGTTTAGTTCATAATACAATCCATACAAAAGGTTGAAATGCAGAAAGAAATATACAACTCATTTACAAAATTCAATGTTTTATTCATAAGGAAAGTCAAATGTTTCCCACACAAGCCGTGGGATGTGACTGAAAAGTAAGGTACATCTACTGAAGTAAGAGGTACACATGCATGAAATAGAAAGAAAAGGAGTATGAGTGAACCCATCATTTCCTTGTATATTCTCCGTTGTGCAGATCATCTTCTTTCTAGCTTGTTTCATCTTTGTCTCCAGCTGAAATCATGGTACCGAAAAGTAAAAGATAAGGAATCATCAATAATGAGCTTAGGGTTAATCCATATTCCTACACTATCCTAATTTGTGCATATGGATCTCTAAGCAACAAGAGATATGGAGTACTTGAAGATTGGATTGCATAGCTCACTCAGGAAGCAGAAATAGAAAAGAGAACAAGAAACATGGACATAAGAGAGGCCAAAAGCCTAAGTATTTCCTAACTATTTTCTCAAGTGTGCAGGTACAGGTTGCAACTAAGAGGAAATAAAACATGTCTTATAAAGATTGCAGAGTTCAATATGGCACAGTGGCAGATAAGTCATAAGTATATGCTGGAATGAAGAAGACACGGATTCAGAATAGAGGAGATACTTGTAGGCAAGGAACATGTTCAGGTTGAAGATAGCTTGGAAGAGAGAGAATTCTAGGAAGATTTTGATAGGGCTTCGCCCTGTAAAATGGACATTTACAACTTTTCCAGTATCCATATCAAGCTGAAATAAAGAGAAATGAAG
The DNA here is from genome assembly GCA_018340775.1 of Taxus wallichiana var. yunnanensis. Classification (NCBI taxonomy): domain Eukaryota; kingdom Viridiplantae; phylum Streptophyta; class Pinopsida; order Cupressales; family Taxaceae; genus Taxus; species Taxus wallichiana. The sequence goes on from CM031240.1 coordinate 778,748,797, forward strand.
TAAAAGCAACAGATTACAATATTTCAACAAAGTATCTGAATCAAGGCTTATGCCGAGAAAATGGTAGTACATCGAAGTATAATTATTTGTAATCTTCAGAAAACTACTTGTAGGATACAAAGGCATCTCGATTACAAAATATCTTAAATGGATTTCTATTTATAGTTGGCATTTTCAGTTCAACATTCAATCATAATAATCTTATCATCTTCAGGTCAAAGAGTATAAATACAACTACTAGGTTACAAGTAAGCATTTCAAAAGGTGAACTGAAGAAAGGAAGATAAAATGCAGAGTTTTCAAGCAATCCATTTCAGTTACAAGTTTTATCAACATCATGCAACTTTACAAGGCTTAGACTGATCAATATACAATCAAGAAAAAAAGAGAGACTCATTTTAAGAGAAACCCACATGAGAAATTAAGCAGATCTAAGCAAGACAGAGCAGATTATTGAGAACTTAGCCATGGATCAAGCCGAAGATATCAATTCCATATTTGAAAGCCTCAATGAAATCCATAAAAGAAGCAAGGGAAGAGCGAAGATCAGATTATTGCAATAACGACCACCACACTCATAACCTATTGCGAAAAAGGATGCAATATGGAAGTCTTCGAAGATGATTGGAATAAAATCATTTACAAAAACATATAACTCATAATCAATGATAAATAAGGATTATTCATATGTTTTCCTCTTTCCAAAAACGAGTGAGTTACAGTCAAAATCAGGGTAAAATCAAAGATCCCAAAACCCAAAAATAAGTTTCAAACTTGAAATGGCCAAGGTTGAGCTAAGGGATTACATGCAATGCAAGGAGGAGATGAATAACAAATACCCCAAAATAGAGGTGAGAATGGAAGTCGATTACCATGCTTAAAGATTAAAAATTACTCAGACTTCAACCCCATTTTCACAGCCAACGCAAAAAAAAATGGATTTGATCGAAAGATGTCACATAAAAGTTGTTGAAAGTTCAAAGAGCTTCAAACAATGGGGGCCAAGGATAGGGTAAAATCCTAAGAAAAACCCAAAAGCTCACATAGTTTTGAAGAAGGCAGGGAGCTGTAGACTCGAGCTCAAAACTTGCTCAAAACGAAAATGAATCTCTCAAAGTACAAACCACATGAGCACATGCATGATATTTTGTAGAGCCGAAGTAACAGATCTCGGGAAAAAAACTTGAACAATGGTGGAATCTTTCAAAAAATTGCTTAGAAAACTCCAACAAATCAAAGATGACAGATACAAATGCTTGAATGCCAGCAAAATGGATTGAATCGATTTTTCAAATCTTTAAAGCTTTAACACATGTCAGAGACCCTAAAATCATGCCTTGGAGATCAACGATCGAAAATTAACAAGTACAGAGATCGACGTTCAAAAATGGTTCATCAAAATTGATGCAAAATAGTCCAAGTGGAATGGCGGTCGTTGACCGACTTAATCAAATTTCAAAATTTCAAATTGTCAAAAATTCATTAACATGCCCGAAGATGACATCTGTCACCTTTACAACATAAGCAGAGAAATGGAGGTCGAGAAGATATTTGTGTTTTAAAATCTCAAATGGCCCCAACCCCGGTGGTAGAAAGTAAAGCCAGGGAAAAGTCAAACATCGGTTCCATAAAGCATTGGCGGAGCAGCGGGTCTTCTTGAAGTTTTGATACTTTTCGCAAAATGGAGTAAAGTTTGAGTTACCCCGTAAGCCCGCAATCCCTCTAAGTAGAGGGTCAGAAGGAATTTTTTTTTTCAAGCTCTTTCGCAAAATATTTAAAATGTCAAACTCGCCTAAAGGCCCGAAAACCTGCAGAAGACTTAAAGCTTCATGCAGGCCCGATAGTCCGCCAAGGGAGTTTAAAAATCAAATTTTCATGCAGCCCATAAAGGTTAAATTAGAATAAAAATTATTAAGTCATCTACGGACCTGCAGAGGAAAAATAGAGTAAAGTTATAAAGTTTCCCATGGCCCCGCCACGTCGCCAAAGGACAAATCAGAGAAGCGGATTGCTGGGAATTTTTTCAGTTTTGAGCCCTTTATGGAAAAAGGGCAAAATGCATATTTTTGGGTTGCATTTTGCTGAAGTAAAATTTGAACACGTGCAGAGCTCAGACCAAAAACAAATGGAAAACCAAATACTTCAAATATGCAAGTTTTATCAAAAACATTAGGGGTGTTTTTACAAGGTCGTTTTGGATCGATTTTTCGAGCATGGTTATCTTTCAAGGTAGTAAAATGTAGAGATCTACAAGAGGACTTCAACCAGTTTCAGATATTGCATCGATGACCAATTTTTTAGTAAAATACAAGAGCTTCTTGAGTGGTAACCAGGGGAAATTAATTACCAGAAATAGCTCATTTATTTTTTGTGAAATATTGCAAGTATTACATCATGAACAGGGAGTTGTTTCTGCATGCTTCACAAGAGGACAAAACACACAAGATGAAAAATTTACATGCACAAGATAGAAAATTACTGAGCAAGAAAATCTTATTTTTAGCAAATCATCCACTCCTGCTTTTCTTAAAAATAGATATGCTCTTCTTTCAAATAGATCAGTCAACTTCAGTTGACCAATTGTAATTGATGGCTATAATGCCTATTTGTAGTTGCATGCTCTATTTTTATTCCTTTATCCATTTATAAATAAAGGATAAAAATAGGATGCATGGATGAGTACAAGCCTTAGGCTATTTTTAGGAAAAGGGTGAACTTTTTTTTTGCTATATATTGTGTGCCTTGGCAAAGCACAAGGGGAGAACTTTTGGAGGAATTTCTTGATATAGGAGTACTGAAGCAATTTTTACTAGTTTTTCCATCTGAGTGTGAATAATTTTTTCCTTCCCAATTATTTGCAGTTTTGTGTATGTTTCTATTAGTCTTGTGAATGGAAATTCCATGATTAATCATCTTACCCTATTCAAAGAAAATCAGTAGTTTCTACTTGATATTAATGTGCATGTTTAGCTTAGAAGTATTGTTGTGATAATATACCTCAATACCTCCAAGTTTTTTTCCTTTAATATTCTACAGAAGAATCCGTTGGTTCATGCACGAAAAATCCTTCACATATCAATTGTGCATATACTCACCAAAGCCCTCATACAAATTTAGTGTATCACCTTAGTTATGATTATTTTACTGTCATATTTTACCCTTAAACCCCATAATCAATTTAGGATACATCAACAAGGAACCGGCCTTGATACCGGAGACTCACCTCAAAATAGGTATACCCATAGACCTAAGGTGTTTCCATTGTATCTACGAAAGAGAGAGATCAAATTTTTGCAATCTTAGAAAACATGCAACCCATTTCTCAATAGGGTGCACTTTTGAGAGATAACAAGTGTATTGTTGTTTTAATGGAAGGTATGAACTCCATGATTCCCTTGCTAGAAGGAAAGGGAAAACTGAAAAAGACAAGAGAATGTCCAACCCTTTACAATGAATCCTGCCCCCATTTTTATAGGTTCGATCAGAGAGAAGAAAGAGAGAGAAGTGGGAAAAGTAGGTCAAAGCTAAACCACTACTCTTAATGCTTCTGATGAAATCTACCCTAGATCTATCTTTACTGCATCAATCCTTGGTTCGGCACCTTGAAGGAGGAGGAAACGGTGAAACAGATCAAATCTGATTTGGTTATTGAGGCAAGAAGATCCTACATTGAAAGCCTAAAGATGTTTCCTCCATTTTCCTTCACCTAACCTCCTCAAAATTAAATTTTCAGCCTCCCGACGTAGGTGATGATGAGATCTTTCTAATGGTGTCGATTCACGATATTTTGATCCCTGAGTCAAAAGGTATGCCCCTTCAAAGTTTGTATTGGGTCCGTATAGATGGGCAGGAAAAAAATATGAAAAATGGGTTCCCCTTTTGATATGGGACATGTGGTAGCCAAATTAGAGAAAAATCAGGCTTACGAGTTCTCAATTTATCTTTTTTCCCTTTTGTGCAAAAAACAAAAAACTCAAAAAACTCCCACAGGTGTCGATTCTCCACCTGGACACTTGGCTCCTTTTGGTTGGCTGGGGAATGTGCTTCCGCCTTTGTCTTTGTGCCTTTTGAACGAAATGTAAATTTTCACTTTTTCCTCCAACTCCCCACTTTGGCTTTGACTCGGGTTCACACGCTGACTTTTTCTTGGGCGAGTTTCAGTCCATTTTTAACTTTTACCCTTTTGATAAAAAAAGGGGCAAAGAACTAACTTTTCCTCGATGACCCACTTTTCCCTGGGACATGCGGTAGTCTGGCCCTCGATTGGAAACCTTTTCTTTTTTAAATCTTTGAATCAGTGTCATTAAGACACTTGGCAGCCTCTGTCAGCCTGTTTGTGTATTGACTATTCAAATAACTCGGCCCCTATTGGAATAACACATGGAGGCACCACGCTTTCTTGAAAACCCATCCCAAATTTTTCCTTTAGAGGAGCATCGAGTTGACACTTATCGGTCTCCGTAGGTCTGTGGACCTTTCAACATTCCCTCTTATCTTTTTAGGCTCTAGGCTACGTGGTGAGCTCATGCTCATTTGGGTCTGTGCCTTGAGACCAACTCTTGGAGATGTGCCATTAAGACACTTGGCATTCTCCACTTACACTTTTATACTTAGCCAATTTTGAGGCCCACCTTGTCCACCTTTTGACTCTGTTTGACCATTTGCTACGTGGAGGGCTGGCGCAAGTTTGAGTCTCTCGCCCTAGATTTCCTCTTAGTTTTGTGCTAACCTGACACCTTGCACTTCCTTTTAGTTGAAGAATTTTCAATGCCCCACAACTTCTTGGGGTTTTGGACATGTGGAAGCCTGGTGCAAGTTTGGGCTCCCCTTTTAGATTCACCTTTGGAGAAGCGTTGTTAAGACATGTGGCTCCTTCCATAGCCTCCTCCATACTTAGTCATTTTTGACCTTTCCCAAACTGTTTTCAAGCCAAAAACTTTGGATCCTTTCCACTTTTTTCCCCTTCTTCCTCCTGGCCTCTTTGCGGTACCGCCCCTTTTTCTCTGACCCTGCAATTTCATTGTTGAGTCTACCTGTAACTTACAAAATAAATTTAAGACATGAAACAACTAGAAAAATTTGTTTCTTCTTACACAGGGCGTTTAATTTTCCTCAACCCCACCACTTCATCATTGATTCCCCCTCGACCCTTCAAATAGATTTAAGATATGGAAACGCTCAAAAGAACCATTTCTTCTATTTCTTCTTGTGCAGGGTCGAATTTAAATATCTTGGGCCTCTATTTTCACTTTATCTAGTTCGGAACTTGAGCTCATGGGTCTAAATCATTTCCCTTCATGTTTTCTTTATGTGTAGGGCTTTTTCTGACCAAATTTGCTGGGGGAGGTAAATTTGGGATAACAATTTGGCAACTCACGGGGACATATGCCTTCTAGATGAAGAGACCAGTGGCCTTAAAGCATCCATTAGGCATGGAGTTGAGAATGAGGATTTGATACTGATTCTACCTTTGATTCGTGAGCCCAACTATTTTCTCTCTCAATTTTCATAAGAAATCTCAAAACGAAGGTTTCTGAGAGTAGAAAATTATTTCTACCCAAGGCTTCATCTGTCTCTCTGAATGGACTGCAAAAGAGCAACAAAACAACAACACAACTATATACAAAATTGGAAATCATACATGCTCCAAGTAGAACATGCAAAGTGTGTAAAGAACTTAGGAGAAAAACAACCTAAACTACAACAAGACAATGTGCACAAGCACTTAGAGGAAAAGAAACTAAGCTAATATGTACAAGGTGGGAGCCTTCCCTCTAATAACAGTGTTTAAGATAGATTCCATTCACTGGAATCTACAACTCCTCACCATCTAATGTAGATAATTGAAAATCATTGCTACTTTTACATTTTGTGACCATATAAGGGCCACTCCAGATGGCATCAAACTTAGAGTGTCTCCCTAGTTTTTCTCGGTCTACATCACATTTCAACACTAGGTCTCCTTCCTGAAAGGTCCTTGCTCTAGCCTTCTTGTCAAAGCATCTTTTAATTGAGGCCTAATCCTTCTCCATTATTTAAATTTCATGCATGCTCTCGGTTTCTTCTAATTCCATCAACTCTGCATACCTGGCCTCCATTGGTTCAAATTCAGACATCTCCAGCTGTCTCAGGAGTTCCAATGTTGGCAACTCTAGTGATATAGGCAACACTGCCTCTTTCCCATAGACAAGCTTGAATGGGGAGCTTCCTGTAGATCTTTTGGGCATTTTCCTATCAGCCCACAAGGCTGATTTGAGCTTTGTATGCCAAGTCCTTGGTTTTCATCGAGATTCCTCCTGATGATCCTTAATAGGTTCTTGTTTGTAGACTCATCCTGACCATTACCTTGAGGGTAATAGTTTGATGAGGTGCTCAAGTAAATCCCATTCTTGACTGCCCATTCTGTGACCTTAGAACCTATGAAGGCCAATGCATTATCTGATATGATGGTAGCTGGTACCCCAAATCTAGTCACTAATCCTTCATATAAATCTAGTATGCTAGATTCATTTACCTCTTTGAGTGCCTGCTTGGATCCACTTGGTGAAATAATCAGTTGTTGTCAAAATCCATTTGTGGCCTTGGCTTGAATTTGGATTGATGAATCCAATGAAGTCCAATCCCCATTGCATGAAAGGTTGATCAACTGAAATTGGGTGCAATGGAAGTGCTACTAGCTTCTCTTTTCCCTTGAAGAATGCACAATTCTTGCACCTTTTGATCCATGTGTAGCAGTCACCAAACACCTTGGGCCAATAGTATCCTACTTTCATGATTTTGAGTGTTGTCACCCTTGGGGAAAAATGACCTCCAGCTGCCCCAACATGGAATTCTTGTAACACTCTTTTGATCTGATCTGTCCCAATGCATCTTAAGCAAAATACATTGATGTCCCTTTTAAACAAGACACCATCAAAGAAAACATATGGGATGGCTTGGAGTCTGAAATGCCTTCTTTTTTCTTTACTCATCCAATAGGGACATAGACCCATTCGAATGAAGTGCACCATGTCTTGAGTCCAATAAGAGGCAGGTACATCAACATCTTCTTCTTCTTGACTATTCTGTAGGACAAAAACAACCTCTTTTTCACTGTTTTGCTCCTTCTTGCTGACTTGAGGCTAGTTATTCACATAACCCTTTACCATAGACCAACTTAGTGACCTTGATCTCAATGTCATACTCCATGACACGAGTGATCCATCCTGCTCTCTATTTCATTCAAATCCTTACTGAGAAGGAAATCTTTAACTCCTGCATGGGAGACTAACAATTGAATCTTATTGTTCAAAACCAGATGCTTGAACCTTTTTAGTCCCCTGATCACTGCCAAGACCTACTTTTCAATGAAGGAATATCTTACTTCATAGTCCTCCAGGCCTTGACTGAAAAAGGCAATTGGTTGTTCTGTTTCTTCTTTGTTCTGTTGAACTAAGATTGAAGAGATAGTGTCACTGCCACCAAAGGCATACAATATGAAATCCTTGGAGAAATCTAGATTCACAAGAGTTGGGGCTTGTGATATAGCTTCTTTGATGGCCTCAAATATTTCCCTTCCTTCAGTTGTCCATCTGAATGTTAATATCTTCTTCAACATCAATGTTATTGGCTTAACAAGGCAACAAAGTTTGGGACAAACCTTCGAACAAAGTTGATCTTCCCTAAGAATATTTGAAGAGATTTTTTGTGACTTGGCAATGGCAATGCTCTTATTGCTGCAACTCTCTATGGATCAATTACAGACCCTCCTTAGACATAATATGGCCTAAAAGCCTGCCCTCATGGGCCAAGAATATGCATTTTTAGGGTTCAATGATACCCCAAATCTCCTGCATATTTGAAACACTTGCCTTAGATGAAAAAGGTGGTTTGTTGCATTTTTGGAGAAATAGTAATGTCATCCTGATAGACCAACACTATTTTGTTGATCAGCCCTTTGAATGCCATATCCATGGCCCTTTGAAAAGTGGCACGACATTAGACAATCCAAATGACATTTTTCTGTAGGCATAGGTGCCCCATTTGATGGTGAAAGTAGTTTTGAACTGATCATCTTCTTTCACCATGATCTGATTGTATCTTGAGTAGCCATCTAAGAGAGAGAATCTTTCTAATCCAGACACCACTTGCAATATCTGATCCATTGAAGGGAGTGGGTAATGATCTTTGAGAGAAGATATGTTCAAATCTCGAAAGTCTACACACAATATAATTTCCCCATTCTTTTTCCTAACTGGGACCAGATTAGTAACCCAACTTGAATGTTTGATTGAAATATTATACTTGCCTCTATCAGCTTGCTCATCTCCTTCTTCATCGAGACTAAATATATGGATTGAATGGTCTCTACTTTTACCCGATGGGCTTAGAAACTAGGTCTAGTTCAATCAATTGTGTTGAGATAGCTTTCGATTGAACCCTCTCAGGTCTTCATAACTCCAAGAAAATACATCTGGAAATTCTTGGAAAAGTTGTATGAATTCATACCTTTCTTGTAGATTAGCCACCTTGCTAATTTGGAGTGCTTTTCCTTCTCCAACTGGGATTGACTCAATCTTCTCCTCTGATCTACATGTTAGCCTTCTCTTTTCTAAACTGATCATTAGGATTGAATATGGAATCCAATGTCACTAAGCCTTTGGGAAGCTTGTTTGTATGTAGCTGTACTATTTGATTCCCATATTGCTACTCTAATCTGCTTTGATTATTAGCTGAGAATTCAACTTCTTCTTATAGAAAATTAATGATTTTGATCATTCTCAAACACTTGCCAACATGTGTTGTTTTCTGGGACTGCTGGTCTCACAGCAACATGGATATGTGGTTGTCCTCGTCTCTCCTAATGCTATCCACCACATCAAATGTTGCTCCAACTACTCGCAAGTCTATCAACAACTTCATTCTCTTTCTTGGGTATAGACACAATGCTGAAGGATTCAAAATCCTCCATGAGATCCCATACTCTACTCTTATAGTTCTTGAGTAGGTCATTCTTGATAGCATTAACTCCTCTGACTTGATTAGCAACCAGCTCACTATCACCAAACACTTGTAAATTCTTGATTCCTAGCTTCCTTGCCCAATGAAGGCCATGGAATAAAGCCTCATATTCAGCAGTGTTATTTGATCAAGAAAACTGAAATTTGAAGGATGAATAATAATTCATACCTTTGGGGACACAATCATAGCTCATCCTCCAGCTCCTTGTCTACTCCTTGAGCCATCAGAGAACAATTGCCATACCTCATTGTCATCTTTATGTTTGGCTTAATTAGGGTAGGAAAAGGATGATTCTCTTCATGTAGATAGTAGACACCTAGTTTAGATTCTTCTATCTCCTTATAAGGGTCAAAAGCATGTCTCTTGTTGGCCCATTCATCTAGAGTCAAGTCTGGAATGCATCCTACCTTGGTTGCTTTAGTGTTTAAGAGGTCTTCTTGATCAAAAGTTGAGTGGTTGGCATTGATTGGGCTAGGCACATAAGATTCAATATGGTAATTAGCAATGGGCTCAAGATTTGATTGTGGCCTTCACCCCATACCTTGTTCTAAAGAGCATATGTGACCAATCGAAGACAGATAGCCTCCAATTTTTGTTGTGAAGTCCCTGGACAAACACAAAGCAAAATGTGGTGGCAAGTCTATGACTGACACATTCTACAATACAATCACATTAGGGTAGGCATGTAGAGTGAGGCTCAAATCTTTGATGATTCCAACAGTTGTCATTGTTGTCCCATCTAATTATACTACTCCCCTAGAGATGACTTCATATTGGAGACCCAGTTGATCAGCTATTTTCTTGGGCATTACAGAACTACTTGCCCCATAATCAATCATACAATTATGTACCAACTTGTCCCCAATAATCAATGAAACATAGAAAGGGGGAGGTTTCAGGTTCTTACCTTGTTGTTCTCCATGGTTCCTCCCAGATTGAGCTGAATTGGTAAGCACCCTCTCTTGCTGATTAGGGGGTTGATTTGAGCTTGACCAATTTTGTATGACAAGTCTGCAATAGATCCTTCTTCCCTGGAATGGCTAGTGACTCCCATAGTGAAATGTTCACACTTGTCCTCTTCATCTGCTTGATGATATTGAATGAGCTATCCTTTTGCTTCCCTTTCCTGGCACATTCTTTTCTTGCACATGGGTTGACACAACTAGTGCCTGAGTGGATTTGGGAGGTGGCTTGGATTGGCCCGCATATTGGGAGTTGCATTTGGAGCACCACAACCTTATGGAGTGATGGAAGGTTGAGGGTTACATGAGTTCATTTGGTTGGCCTTCTCTAATGTTTCTCCTTTTAGACCATGTATTGGCAACTACACTTTGAGAAGTGGACTGGTTCATCCCACAAAAGTCTTCAGCTTTCCAATTGACAAGCATAGTTTCACCTGGAGATGTCTCTTGTTGAGCTCCTTGCTGCTGATCTCCTTCCTAGCTAGGTTCTTGTGGCACCATACTGGTCTGCACCATCAAGGCCTAATTGAGTGCACCATTAAAGCACATTGATTGGTTATGTGGCTGATTGCATGGAAAGCACAATCATATTCTTGTGCCATGTTGTTCTGTGCTGGAACCAATGCCCTTGATGTTGAGGTTGTATTTGGATCATAAGACTTGAAAGGTCTAGCAGCTTGAGGTTGTCCTTGGTTTTGAATTTGATTTATAGTCTGAGATGGTGGTCTATTTTATTGATATTGAGGTCTAGCCTAATACTGAGTCTGAGGCTGATATGGCCTAGAGCTATGGGCTTGTTATCTCTTGATGGTCACCAACTCATTCCCCAGTTTTGAAGTTGTTTCATGACTTCCTAAAGTTCTTTTGAGGTATTAGATGATGAGGTGGAGGCTTCAGTTGAGCTTTGAATCCTGGGAGTAGGTACAAGGGATAATGTGGGTGTTTGGCTAACATCTGGGCTTCCTAGCTTGGGGTATAGAGGCATGGATGGCCTAGGAATGATTTTTCCACCTGAATCAAATGGTTCTCAGCCCGCTATGGAGAGGCTATAGGCTGTAAGGTAAGGTTGTACCCCCATTGACTGAATCATCAAAGAAATATCAGAATTTAAAGCCCTAAGAAAGTATAAGAAGGCACCTTCGTTAGTGGGCTTTACTGCTATTGGAATCTTATCCCAAGTCCTTTGAAACCTGAGGTTGAAATCTGTCAATTGCTCATTAGGATCTCTTTTGATTGTTGTCAGCTATTCCAACAAGGATAGGTTATCACCTTTCTCTCCAAACTGGTTGTGAAGAGCTATGCATAGCTGATTCCAATTCTGGATAGAGCCTGCCTCAAGACTCCTGAACCATTGTGAAGCTTTCCCTTTGAGTGAAGAGGTGAGAAACTTGACTGCAATGTCCATCTCATGAATCTCATGGATTGTACAAACATTTGCAATATCTTGAACATGATCACCAGGAGAAGTTTGATTTTCCCTAGTGAAATATGGGATACTCTTTAATGTTGTAATAGGAACTAGATTTTGTGCATTCAAGGCGAGTGGACTACTGCTAGTGAAGTTAACATAAGGATTTGGTTGGGCCATCCTGATCGGTCTGAGCACCCCTCTTGATTGAATGAATGGTCGACCGGGAGGAGGTGTTGATAAAGCTCTACTTGGTGGAGATAGAGACCTCTGGGTTCTTCTTCCTCTACTCCCTTTATCTAGGGATAATTCTAGATAGAAAAATAGTCCCTCCTCTCTAGTTCTTAACCGTGTTTTTATTCTTCTCATGAACTTGCTTGGACTGCTGAAACCAATAGATTTGTTTCTTTTGGAGTCACCAGATGTACAATTTAAGGATTTTTAAAATTCAAAATCACAAGAAGTGTACATCAATTCATACTGTAATAAGATGGAGACTTCTCGGTCCCACTGGGCATGCCAAAACTATTAGTGAAAAATCACAACACCCCCAAATGAGTCTATAGATCTGCTTTTCTAAGGTAGAATCATTTGGTGTGATCCACATAACATTGAGTCTTCCTCAAAGGGTGGGACTCTGTAAAATAGGAAGACTCTCCAAATTAAAGGTTGGTTCCTATTCCTCTATTTAGGTGCATACATAGAAACTTGCAAAGGGTCTATTCTTAATCCTAATCTAAACTTTACCAAGGAGACATGGATAGAAGGAATATAGAAATTAAAACAAAATCTAAGCTACGAGGTGATGCACCGAAGGAATGATGGACACTTGTTTTGCTGATAGACACAAACCAAATAAAATGCGTATAATAATCAAGCACAGATAACCAGGTTAATAAATGAAAGACCAGATGAGAGCAAAGAAAATAGGAAAGGATCTAAAATCGATCACAAAACATGCTTTATTACTGCAGATTGATACAATACATTAATAAATGGCCAAGAGGCAAGAAAGTGTATTGTAGTTTTAATGGAAGGTCTGAACTCCATGAGTCCCTTGCTAGAAGGAAAGGGGAGCCTGCAAAAGACAAGAGAATGTCCAACCCTTTACAATGAATCCTAGCCCCATTTTTATAGGTTTAATCAGAGATAAGAAAGAGAGAAGAGAAGAGGGAAAATCAGGTTGAAGCTGAACCACTTATATTAATCCTTCGATGAAATACACCCCTAGATCTATCTTTACTACATCAATCCTTAGTTTGGTGCCTTGAAGGAGGATAAAACCATGAAACAAATCAAATATTGATTTGGTTGTTGAGGCAAGAATATCATGCATTGAAATCCTGAAGACATTTCCTCCATTTTCCTTCATTTAACATCCTTAAAATTAAAGTTTCAAGCCTCCATGGAGTCGGCGAGGCTGAGATATTTCAACAATGTGTCGATTCATGATATTTGAGCCCCGAGTGAAAGATATGCCCCTTCAAAGTTTGTATCAGTCCGTATAGATGGGCAGGATTTTTTTAAAAATGGGTCCCCTTTTTATATGGGACACGTGGCTAGCCAAATTAGAGAAAAATCAGGGTAACGGGTCCTCAATTTATCTTTTTTCCCTATTGCACAAAAAACAAAACTCAAAAAACTCCCACAACCCCGAGGCTCCGCCTAGACACGTGACTCATTTTGGTTGGGTTGGGGATGTGCTTCCATCTTCGCCTTTGTTCCTTTTGAACAAAACTCAAATTTTAACTTTTCCTCCAACTCCCTACTTTGTCTTTGACTCGGGTGCACACGCTAACTTTTTCCTTGGGTGGAGTTATGAGGCCATTTTGCAAATTTTACCCCTTTTGATAAAGGGGACAAGGGCAAAAAACCAAATTTTCCCGGGACACATGACAGTCTAGCACTTGTTTGGAAACCTTTTCTTTATTCAATATTTAAATCAGTGCCATTGGGACACTTGGCATCCCTTGTCATCCTATTTGTGCATTGACTATTCAACTAACTTGGCCCCTATTGGAATAACACGTGGAGGCACCGCGCTTGCTTGGTAACCCGACTTAAATTTTTCCTTTTGAGGAGCGTCAAGTTGACACTTGTCGGTCTCCGTAGGTCTGTGGACCTTTCAACGGTCCCTCTTATCCTTTTGGGCTCTGGGCTACGTGGTGAGCTCATGCTCATTTGGGTCTACGCCTTGAGACCAACTCTTGGAGATGCACCATTAAGACACTTGGCATTCTCCACTTACACTTTTATACTTAGCCAATTTTAGGCCCGCCTTGTCCACCTTTTGACTTTGTTTTGACCATTTGCTACATGGAGGGCTAGCGCAAGTTTGAGTCTCTACCCTGGATTTCCCTCCCGATTTTGCACCAAGCTGACACCTGACACTTCCTTTTAGTTGAAGACTTTTCAACACCCCGTAATTTCTTGGGGTTTTGGATGCATGGAAGCCTAGCGCAAGTTTGGGCTCCCCCTTTTTGGATTCACCTTTGGAGAAGCGTCGTTAAGACACGTGGCTCCTTCCACAACCTCCTCCATACTTAGTCATTTTTGGACCTTTCCCAAACTATTTTCAAGCCCGAAAACTTTGGATCCTCGTATTTTTTTCCCCTTCTTACTCTTGGCCTCTTTGTGGCACCGCCCCTTCTTCTCTAACCCTACAATTCCATTATTGAGTCTACCTGTAACTTGCAGAATGAATTTAAGACACGAAATGGCTTGACAAAGTTGTTTCTTCTTGCACAAGGCCATTTAATTTTCCTCAACCCCACCACTTCATCATTGAGTCCCCCTCGACCCTTCAAATAGATTTAAGATATGGAAACACTCAAAAGAACCGTTTCTTCTATTTTCTTCTTGCACAGTGGTCAAATTTGACTTTGTCGGGACTTTGTTATCACGTTTTCTAGTTCTCGGAACTTGAGCTCGTTGGTCATAATCATTTCCCTTCATGTTTTCTTTATGTGTAGGGCTTGTTCTGACCAAATTTGTGGGGAGGTAAATTTGGGATAACAATTTCTTTAGGTACTGGTGTAGATGTAAATCGGGATGTAAATTTGAGGTCAAAGATCTAACTAGAGATGGATTCTTATTCATTTTTCCAAATGATTAGGACATAAAAAATGTTCTTCTAGGTGCTCAATGGTTTTATGGCAATGCTGCCCTAAGTTTTCGAAGATGGGAACCAGGTGTCCCACACAATATTGCTTTTAAATCCCTCTAGATCTAGATTCGGCTCCCTCGCTCTTCATTTCAAGTTCTAGGAATTTGAAATATTTATGGGTGTGGCCAGAGAAATGGGGGTTTTGATCATTCTTGATCTAACAACAAAGGCTAGATCATGACTTGTATTTTTCAGGTTGTGAATTTCTATTCTAAATGGAACAAGAATACTAAAGAAGAATATCCTGAAATCTCCACAAGGAGATTAGGATAAAAGAATAAATGTGGGAAGATCAAAGTTTTACTCTAAGAAATTTTACAGGGTGAAAAACATGACATCTTCTTGTTGCTTGTTTGAATATCCTAGTTAGTGATGTGAAGCCACGGATAGTGAGTTTGAGATGAATGAAATAGAAGTGATTAAGGATACTAAAACACAGCACAAAACCCCGCTGGTAGGGACCAAAACCAATGACCTTGTGTGTAGTACATTGATGCCATCAATCTATCCTAACGGTGCCTATGACGGGTTACACCAGGTGGTAGGGAGGGAAAAAAATTCAAATTCTAGGGAAGTTGGTGTATTAGGTGGTGGAATTAATGAGATCTTCATGGTTTGTACTCAAGACATGGATCCTTTCACTGTCTCCCTGGTCAAATCTACAAGATCCACTGCTTCATGACATGACATTGGTGGATGACCTCAGTAGAGGTAATTTTCTCCATGAAGAGTCTTCTTCGGAGACTTTTTGTTTTAAGGATGGGTGGTCATATGTGTCTAAAAAGAATAAACAAATGGGTCATCCGCCCTCTAACATGACCCATCACTCTCATTAGGGGAGTTCCTAGAGGTTAGGATTGCTCTTTGGTCAAGCATTTTTTTATTATTGTAGCCTTTTCTATCCTCTTGTGCTTCCTCCTAATTGGTGTCTCGATGGTCTATTTCTCTATGGTCCTTTGGATCTGCTTTTGTTTTTTCTTCTCCTTATCATTTCATCGTTCTATCTTTAGTTTGTACAAGAGTTTCGGGTTTGCTTCAAAATCCAGTTTTTACCTAATATAATAAAAAATAAAAGTGACAAGAACAACACACATCCCATGGTCACAATCTGAGGTCATCCTCTCCATGGATACCTCCTAACATCCTAACCTCATACCACAATAACATAACACAAAGTTTCCATGGTGACCATTATTTCAACCATCGATATTCCACTACGGTTGGTCTCCTACCTATTTTTTATTTGTTGTTATACAATTACTTGCAAAATCAACAATACCCCTTCGGCTTCATGGCCACATTAAAGACATCAACAATAAAATACATGCACATTTTTCAATAAACATCATCATAACACGAAATCATCATCGAAGCTAAGCAATACTATCATTCATTTACAATTTCCTAAAATTTCAATTATTATATTTCATCAATATAAGTGAGATCACAAGATTAGTTGTAACACCAAACATAGTCAATATACGAGAATTTAGAATGTCAATATATATATATATATATATATATATATATATATATATATATATATATAAAATCTAACAACACATCATCATCATGTCACGTAATTAAATCATCATCAATATGAAGTATCTATCCATGTATTATAGGAGTATATACAATCAACAATATGAGTCACAACATATCGACAATAAAAATATTTGTACTATTTATAACCATGCTAATTAAAATATACTAATAATGTCAATCTATTTACTCTTGTTATCCAAAATTCACCCCCAAGGTAATTTTGATAACATGTAAGCAATTATATATTGATTGGAAGCGAAAAGTCATGTTTTAGGTCCCTTCATATTTGTCTAACTCCCCCGTCCAAGAGGAGGAGAGTAAGTTATGAGAAAATGTAAAAAAAAGGTTGCAGTCCATAAGGCAAATAGGTTGAAGTAAAAATCATGAAAATTGGCTAAGTCCCGCTCAAGGTCGCCTCTGGGGACGAAGGGAGGACAGAAAGCGCGAACGGCCGAACCGGGCAAAATCAGCACAAACATAATTCAAACGCAGCAGGACAAATGGGACAAAAGTAACGCAGCAAGGCGCGAAATGCCAAGTTCGACAGAGAGAAAAAATCAACTAACATGAGAGGGACAGCGGTCTGGGACGTTTGGGTCAAAATGGATGCGAAGCTCGGTCGGCCTAAAAGAAGGCAGCCCAAAACAAAGTGGACCAAGTGGAAAAAAAAATACCGAACCGGCCGGTTCGGCTGAAATGGGAACAAATGGTCTGAAAAGCAAATGGGACATTTGGGCTTGCAAGTTGGCGAATCTTAGCCGAACCAGTAAAAGAGTCGAGGCACTCAAAAGCAAATGGGACAAATGGGAAAAAAAGGCGCGTAACCGGCCGGTTCGGCCGAAATCAACACAAAGAGCACTGTACTCAAATGGGAAAAAGGGACGCGTGGGACGTGAAAATCCAAAGGAGCCAAGGACCAATCAAATCATGACACGTGTCAGGAGGAAAAGTCAACGTTTGGTCCGGAAACTTCAAACGGCCATAACTTTTGACTCCGAGCTCCGATTTTGATAAAATTGGACTTTCTGGAACGAGCACGACGTCCTCTACGCCACAAAAACTATATTTATTAAATTTGATAAGGGTAGATATATTTAAATAAAAAGAAACATATTCGGCTCCAAATCAATTAGTCAATGCTCATTCCGTCAAATGACAGAAAACGCCTGCCAGCCCCAAAATAGCTGCCCGCACTCAGGAGGCCATAACTTTTGCATTTCTCAACAAAATCACACAAAATTGGTACCGTTGGAATCATGGTTCCGAGCCCGATGCATAGCAATCAAGAAATTCCAGATTTTATCAGAAATTGATTGAGTTTTTTTAAGAAAACGTTGCATAATTTAAGAAAGAAACACAAAAGTGTTTTATTGTAGCTTGGGAGTGCAATTAAGAGGCATGGTCATCATTATTTCTCTGCTGCAGCACATGGGACAGTATGGGGAGCCTTTTTCAAGTAATTTATAACCATTCCACTCAATTTAATGCCTCTTACAGGTGGTTGAAGGACAGATTTTGGGATTTCCATTTTCCCTTCTCTTCTCCTTCTCATTTTTTCTATAAATTGGAGTGTTGGGCTCATTGTAATGAGGAGAGTTTTGGGTAGCAAGCTCTACCAAAATTTCTTTGTGAAGCAGTGTGTTGCAGGCCCTTGTAGTGGACTCCTTGCATGGTGATCCAGGCCCTTATCTTGTAATAGACTAAACTGTGCATACCAGGAAGCAATAAAATACAAGTTTGTGGATGTATCTTCCCCTGCTGTGTTTTCTTGCATTCTTCTTGCCCCTTTGATATTTCTATAAGAATATTGTGTCTATTTAGTATTTTCATTGCTAGGAATTCATTATCATTGTGTATGCTTGGAATATTATTGTGAATGCATTTTTGCTAGATTATGGTGAATCATCACCTCTTCTAGTGTGCATTTTTCCTCCGTATTTCACACATTTGGAGATTACTCTCCCACCCTCCTTTTCACGGTGTATCACCGCTTTAGTGTAGGCTTTCATTTTATGCATTCGCTCTCCCTGGTCCCTTGGAAATTTAGATTAGAACAGGTTAGCTTATCCCGCATTAGAGTAGATTGTGGCGTGTAGTTTAGGAGCAAGAATGGCTTTTCTCGGAGGTCTATCTCAAGTAGCAAGTCCCACAACTTGGAGATAGTACCCATGTTATCCAATCACACTTTGTGAGTTCAGGTATATGCACAGGGGATGTGATTCGGTGATAACAACTCTTTAGTAATAAAAATCATAATAGAATAGTGTCAAAGAGTAGTGTGCATTACATCCCCTCCCCTTAGAATCGACTTCATCCCGAAATTCAAAGGAGGTGGAAAATAGAGCATAGAAATAACAATCACACCTTCTATAATTTTCTTTACTTTGAAGCAAGAGTCTAATCCCTAGAACCCAATTTTGGTACAAGATTATTGTAAAAAAAGAAGAAGGGAGGCTATTAGGCATAGATACTAACCCTCCTCCCAAAAATACTTTTAGCATTTCATCCTACGAGTAATCCCTACAAGTTTAACCAAGTTACAACACAAAACATTTAAACGGGAAATTGTCGATGGAATCTCAATGAATGACAACAAGGTCCAAGAAGAATAGGGAAAATTCATATACACAAGGTGTCCATGTAGCCACCTATGGATACAACACATGATAAAATGAAGATAATAATTCGATTAAAGTTTAATTTCACTTCAATGTTGGTTATCTTAGTCAAGATTAACAACTACCAAGCATGACCTATAATTTTCCACAAGTAACCACACCTACTCATAGGTCTAATAATTCAGTGACCTCATAAAATGCGGGTTAAAAAAAAAACACTTGGATTTAACTAAAGCATTTACAAGGATGCTGATTATTTATTGGAATTAATTTGCATAATTAAAAATAACTCACTAAAATTTTCATGGTAATAGTAAGGATAATCTTATCCAAAAGTGTTCTATTGTTTTGAATTTGTACCCAAACATCGTAACACACAACCACTAACCTTGATTAGAAAACCCAATAAATTAGACAACAATTCCATTAATTTTATGATAGGTAATCCTTTCCCATATTATCATATCGACACAAGGGGGTACCATCCTCTTTATAAAACAAAACAACATTTATTAATTTTAACCTACTATAGCTTAAATAATCTCAAACTGAACACAAGATTAATATTATAACACATAGGGACACTCAAGCGACCTAGGAGAAAATAGGCAACAAGAGAGGTCCAACTCATAATTTAAGAAAGCAACACACAAAACGTTCTTGTAGAAACTTATGGAAAAAAATGCACCATTCTCTTCCCCAAAGGATAATGGGGAAAACATTCTGATTTCCCAAAAGGAAGGAGGATTCCAAAATTTCTCCACATCCTTAACATATGTTGCCTAATCTTGTCAATAAGCCTAAGTCACCAATGACCTATTTTAACACAAGAAGGGTGCCTCCAAAAACTGAAGGCCTAGACTCACTCCTAATGACCACAAACATACATTGATTGAGCTTAGATGTAAATGGGTACAATGTCCTAAAAGGTTCCAACAAGCGGAAAATAACACCTATTAATTTTCGGGAGGAAAACACAACTAGAACACAACACTATTAATATAGTACTCCATTATCCGGGGGTAGAAGGATAAATTAGGAAGTTCTATTAGCTGCCACCTCTTGTAAGATGGATGTAGGGTCAACCTATGTGAATATAACAAGTAGTCCTTTCTACAAGGTGATAAAATCCTTATATATATTTCTAAAAATTTCATACAACCAGTGAGATGTCCAAAAATAATCTAGTATGTAGCTTGCTTTATAATAGTTATGCATGTGTTGGTTGTCTGATATAACAAGGGAGGCATAATCATTATGTTTTCATATTGTTAATTGGGATTTCATTACGAGATTCACACTAATTTTTTTGTACCTATCTAGCATTGAAACGACTTATTCTTTCATGATTTATGGTCTTGGTATTATATCACATACTAATTATCGTAAAATATCATGATAATTTTATAATAAGAACATAATATATGCTAAATTAAGGCTATATATATTTGATAAATTTTTATAATACTTCAATATTACTTATAGATCCTCAACATCTTAGGGCGCACTTGAAATTACACAATCATACAATAGTTTAAGAAATCCTTTTGATTAGTTAAAACATTCAGATTGTGTCCTCTATAATTTTTGGGCATGAAATAATAATTTATACAACAAGGTTTTTTATTTACTCATTTTTCTTATGTTCAAATCCCATAAATTTATCCCTTCCATATTCTAAATGATGAAACAAAGTTATAATTACGCTTTCTAAGCATATTTTTATAAGTTTTGCAATTAATGCATTCCTTATACTACTATATCCTATATCTTGTATCATTAACGATCATCATCAATGTTGACATGATTTCTCGACATTCTATATAGGAAAAATTTATCCATTCTACCTCTAGGGAAGTATAAGGGAATTCTTGCTATTTTTTCATAGTTTTTATTTCTTCAATTAAACTACAAGGTTATAGTAGGAAACCATTTCCCTTAATGTCCACATTACTTATTAAGTTTCAAACACCCAAGCCTTCTAATTACAGTTCTAATATGATCAAGTTTATCACATTACAAATTGAATTTTAATAATTAGGAATATCCAAGTTATCACATTATTAAGTTCATAGAAATAAGAGGTCATTAACCAAAATAGAATACACAAGGCTTACTATAGTTTCCCAAAGTTACATGCATTACCGATGAAATCCAAGTGAGTCTTCAGAACTATCGATAAAAGATATGATCAAGAGGTACATTAAGAAGTTACACATTTATTTTTATAAGATCAAGGAGTTTTAGATCAGTGTGAAGGAGAAAAAACGTTAACGAATTGCACTCCAAAGAGGTTCACTATGTAAGACAGAGTTTCTAAAACAAAATTATAGCTCACCAAGAAATCAAGACGAGAAACAAAAATCTTCCCATAGACACCACACTTCCTCACCAAGAGGACATTAACATATCAAGAGGGAAATCAAATGATTTCTCTAAACATAGCCTCTAAGGCCAAGATTTTTAGTCTTGGATGAAAGAGCATGACATAAACATGTTGATGTGTAATCACAACACCCTTGATTGTTTAAAATTTGAAGGATTGAGATCATCAGTGTGATTGCATAACATGGAGTTTTTTCCAAAGTGTGGGACATTGCAAAAGGGAAATCTCTCTAGATGAAGGTTGGTTCCTATTTCTCTATTCTGATACAAAAATCCAAATTATATAAGATCTACTCTAAAATCTATTCTAACTTTCCATGGAGACAGGGTTAAGAAGACTACGATAAATTAAACCTAAACTACAGAGGTGATGCACCAAATATAATGTTGAATACTTGATTTTCATGGAGGTAGAAACCGCAATCAGATTAAGAAGGATGAAAATATACCACATATCAATCCACTTATGAGAATACACTAACCATTAAACAAAAACCATTAAACATGTAAGACAATAAACATGCACAAATAATTGAGATTACAATGAGATATCAAGGGGATACAATAAAGATAAAGAGAGGGTTGAAATCATCCACATAATTATATTATTGCTCCACATATTTGATATAATACATTACAATGGCCAAGAGGAAAAAAATTACATTACAACTTGAATGGGAGGTTTGAACTCCACAAATTCACTTCCAGACAAGAGAAGAAGGGAGACAAAGAAAAATTACCTATCCCTTTAAAATGAGACCCTCTTTATAATATATAAGAAGAATCAAAGGAAAGAGGAGAGAAGTTATTTGAAATCCTTCTTCAACCACCCAAAAATACATGAAAACCACCTGCAAAAATGAAGGTCGCCACTACAAAACTCATTCCTTCAAGTACCATGTCTTACTGGAGAAGAAAGGAATCCCATGCCTCTTTATGTGGTAGGTGAGAAATTTAGAGACACCCTTTAAAAATAACGGACTACACTTCTTCATTTTTAAATACTTTGTCTCACTAATCCTTCTTACACACACTAACCCTCACCCCATACCTCTAAAGGACATAATTAAAAACTCATGTAAGAAAGTGCGATAAATTTCACATTATTACCTTTAAAATTACATAATGGGGCCTAATTTGTACCCCATATCACATAGGTATAGTTGGTAGGTGAATTTAAGAAGTGTGGGAGAAGCTTAACATGTCCTAAAATCCTCCACAAATGGCTCCAAAGTAAAATTTCGGGATTTGAGGGATGGGTTGAGTACAAACAAAATAAAATAAAATAAAATCTACTTAAATCACAAGATCACAAGGACAACTACTCCTAACATATGTCCCCTTTGTTACATCCCAAAAATTCAACTTAATTAACATAATTAATTACTAAACAAGGGTACATTTAATCAACAATACAAAAGTGAAATATAATGCAATAATAAAATACATACTCACAAATCA
Organism: Taxus wallichiana var. yunnanensis; assembly: GCA_018340775.1. Taxonomy (NCBI): domain Eukaryota; kingdom Viridiplantae; phylum Streptophyta; class Pinopsida; order Cupressales; family Taxaceae; genus Taxus; species Taxus wallichiana. The sequence continues at coordinate 778,771,342 of CM031240.1, forward strand.
ATCAAAATCAATGTGAAAAGAACAACACAAATCCCATGGTCACAATCTGAGGTCATCCCCCCATGGAAACCTCCTAACATTATAACCACGTACAACAATAACATAACATAAAGTTACCATGGTGACCCTTATTTCCACCATCAGATATCCCACTACAATTTGTCCCCTACCACCTTTCATTTGATGTGATACAATCACCTGCAAAATAAAAATACCTCCTTCTACTTCGTGGCCACATTAAATATATCAACAATAAAATACATGCACAAATTTCATTAAACATATTCATAACACGAAATCATCATCAAAGTTTTAAGCAATGTTATCATTCATTTACAATTTTGTAAACATTTGAATTCTACCATTTCATCAATATTAGTGAGATCACAAGATTAGTTCAAATACCAAACATAGTCAATACAACGAGAATTTAGAATGTCAATATATATATAATCTAAGAACACATCATCATCAAGTAAATTAACTAAATCAGCATCAATGCTTAAATATATATCCCTGCATTCTAGGAGTACATACAATCCACAATATGAGTAAAAACATGTTGATGATCAAAATATCTCTATTGTCTATCATCATGATAATCAAAATATACTAATAATGTCCATGTCTTTACTCTTCAATAATAAAAATCATAATATAATAGTGTTGAAGAGGAGTGGGCATTAAAATATAAGAGAAATTATTTAATGAAAAATAATTAGATTATGAGAAATAATACTATCTTGTTATACAACTATTCATAAAAATGGTAATATTTGAAGATGATGCAAAAATTCACACTAGTCCATATGAGTAGGAGAAAATGACGAAAACATTAATATAAACTTAAAACACATGACTATTTAAGAGATAATCATGAATAAAGTAGAAGGAGAGGGCGATGTCTATCCTACACTCTAAATGCACCTTTTTACAAAGGAGCATTTTTCCAATTAGTGTAAAAAAGGTGTATTTAGCATGGAGGCTAGACTTTGGTGAAGGAGAGTCATTTTTGTTAGGATTTACCAAATAATTTTTAAATTCAAGTCAATTATAAATGGGTTCTCTAGTAATGGTTGGGTTATAAATAGCTTTACCAGGGTCTTCATGTCCTCATGCTTTGACCAAATCAAGAGAAATGACATGTGCCAATTCAGTTCCCTTGTTTGCATAAAAATGCAGAGCCATGTTATTGTGTCACATTAACATTGAGCCCCACCCTATGTGGTAAGTATGTGGAGTAAAGTACAACAAATGCATATAGCCCTACTATAAGTGGATTCGAACAATGATAAGACCTATTGCAATTATCCCCTTCCCTTTCAACAAGGAATAACGAGCAGAAGACGATTATAGAACTTGCATATTTGTTTAAAGATCATTTCCCAAATGATGATGAAGTGTATGTAGATGGGACAACACTAGAGACACCTTCCTTGATTGCACGTGGATATGTAAAAATAAATTAGAAACAACATATATTTGTTATAAGGTGACTTAGTAGTGCAATAAACAATATTACGAATATAAATGATTAGTTTTTTCTTTTGAAATGAAAAATATAATTATCAATTTGAAAGAATGAAAAATATGGGTAAATGCCATAGAATAATCTTCAAGAAGGATGTATTGGAAGTTAGTTGGTTATCTTTTGCTTCCTTCCTTGTAGGAAGTCAAATATGTCTCCACCTTTTAAACCACTTCTCCTACATGTATATAATTTATATTATACTACCAAAGGGAACTACTAATAAATTGATGTCCAATAAGAAAATAATATAATTTATATGGATGTGGAAGTGTTCTCCTCTTCATACTGGATAGCTTTATTTGTCCAAAACTTTTTTCTATGATTCTCTTTTTCTAGAGCTCTCCCCCACTTGTAATTATGTGTATTAGTAACACATACACTTCACAATTAATAGGGGTATGTAACTTGACAACATTGATAAAAAAAGAAGAAAAGGTTCTCTATCTTGTTATATTCTATAGAAAATTAATGGGTTTTATCCTGCCATTATTATTTAGAGTATTAAAAAAAAAAATTCCAACTCGGGGTGGCATATATTTTAATGAAGTATCAGGGTCTAATTTTCTTATGCTCTTTTTTTGAAATATAGGAAACGAGAGATTTTTTTTTTTTTCATACTTTAGGCATTCCATATTTCCTTGTTGTTTAATTTCCAGGATGTACCTACCGTGACCATTTTCTATGCATCGGCAAGGAATTACTATTAAGGATCCGTTGATGATAACCACACATTGATTTTCTTTAAGATCACATTTTCAACACCAAAATAACACATTAAAATTATCTGATTAATTTTTTTGTCTATAAATGCTTGCTACACAACACCACATGTGATCCAATAGAGAAAATAAAAATCACATAAGACACTCACACAATTTAACATATATATTCAACTTTAACCATACAAATTTTGGAGTCATAATAACATCCATGATTAGATACATACTTTCCAAGCACCAAATTCATAACTAAGTCTTTCAATACATTACAAAAATATGTTTCAGCCCCTATGTTATATTATTTCAAACATAAAATAAAATAATACATAGTCAATTACAACCACGCCATTTTGCCACCTTACTTGCATCTGCAAAACAATGCGAGCATGAAATCAATGATAAATCACCGGCATGACATCCACCCTAATCTAGCATAATTAACATTTTTTCAGTTTCTCATTTACATATAATAATATTTACAATATGCATTCGAAAAAAAAAATGTTTAGAGACATTTATTCATTTCACTTCATTTCATAACCAATGAGAGAGAAGGAGATAGAAAGAGAGAGAAACACTATTTTTTTCAAAGGTTAGATTCCACATAACAAGAAAAAGATAGGGTCCAATAGTTATTTACAAGAGTCAACAATTTTCCATAGGGGTTTGGTAACCCAATGAGGGTCCCAAAATTTTTGCTTAACATTTTCCTCCTAGCTACAAAAAAATTCAAATTACGTTGGAGGTTAAGAAACCACTTTCAAATGTTATATTCCGATGATTAAACACACCGTGGTTAAATTTTTACATATTCACTTATATACCAAGAGTTCATAGGAACTCGATAGAATCCGGAACTAGCTTAACGGTTTACAATTGATGACTAGTTTTCTAGGGCCATTGGCCATAACTGGCCTAGTTACAAATAGACAAAAGCTAGTTCAAGGGCTTAGAAAACCATGTCCAAAAATGGCGTTCAATGGAAGAACATGAAATGAGAATCTTTTACAAGTTTCGCTATATATGGAGAATTCTCCAGAGTTGAGGAGACTAAGAAGTATCAAATGATTATCAAAAACAACATGTTTTCTAGATCCATTAGTCATAATTTATCCAGTTTGAATTATTCAAACTTCGACCAAATTCGTACAAAATTCCATTACTAAAGTATCAAGAAGAGTGTTTTTCCCCAAGCTAAAGATTCCAGGGAATTGCCTAGTAAAAATACTAGAGCTTTGCGAAGGCGGATAGAAATTTTGTATTTTCGGGATCAAACGATGAGCCAAAATGAAACCCAATTAACAACTATTCAAATTTAACATCTTCCTATAGTTGTAAGATGTAACAAGGATCCTAGAAGGGCGTCAAAAATATCACATACGATCCTTCGAGATCGATTAAAGGATTAAAGTGAAATTCCTCACATGACAAGGTACAGGATGGAAGCTTAACATCCCTTTTTCAGAGTTACGAAGATTTCCTTGTGAGTCTCCAAAAATAACAATTTATCTATTTAAACCTAGAGATGGTCAACATATTTACCAGGAATTCAACATCAACTTGTCAATAAAAAAATACTCTAGCAAAATAGTTTTGTTGGGACATTTCTAGATCATCACAAAAGATAGTTTAAGTTCATTGTTTACTAAGCAATATTAGATCCTGTAAGTTATGATATAATGTTTTATTGTTTTAGAACTAGTTTACTTAATAAAATCAAATATACAAAAATTGTTTGGTTTAATTTTTTTTTCTGATACCATTGCAAAAGAAAAACTGAAGAACAAAAATTATGGGAGATGAGGAGAGATGAACCATGCCTCGAAACAAAAGTAAGTGTTTGCCGCTTCAAAGTTTGGTGAAAGAGTTTCTAGATGCACTTTGACTCGAATTCCCATTTATTTTTAAAACTCCTCATTGGACGTGTCTTTCCACCAAAAAAAACATGATATTATATCTCTTGAGGCATCTAGTTGAACGTTAGTGAATTTCCTTACTAAACACCCTTTCCTTGAAGCTCTCATTTTCAGGTAAGAATAGAGAGAGAAAGAGGGGGAAGAGAAAATTCTGAAATATATCCTTCAACCAGTTTCAAAAGTTAGTAAATGAAGTGAAATGATGTTTTGTTTCTTATAATAGGCCCCCCATATTGTCCCATAACTTGCAATAGTGAGAAATGTCAGCCCATGCTTCATTGAATGCATCCCAACTACCAAATAAAATCATTGTTTTGAAATGGGCACGTTTTCTACAAAATAACTATCAATTACTCACCAAATTATGGATTTCTTAATATTTGTGCATTGGTATTGGAATCAATATTTCAACAGTACCAATTTTGTGTGTTTTAGTTGATAATTACAAAAGTTATGGCCTTCTGAGTGTATACAGTTGTTTTGGGTCTCCTAGGAATTTCCATCTCTTAACGGGAATGAGCATTTAATTTATCAGAGCTAGATATTTTTCCTTTAAATTAATATATATATCCTCATAAAAATTAATAAATCCATTTTATTTGGCGTAGAGGATGTCGTGCTTTGCTCCAGAAAGTCAAATTTCATGAAAATCAGAGCTCGGGGTCAAACGTTACAGCCGTTTGAAGTTAGGGATCTTATTTGCACTATTTTCCTTTGCATGCAGACATATCGTATATTTTGGGTCTTGGTGTCCTGGATGTCCCTTGTGAAACTTGGTCCAAAAACCTCCACTTTGATTCCCTCTTTGTGCGGTGATTTGGGCTTTCATGTCCCGAATGTCCCATCGTTGACCAGGGCGTGAGGGTCGTTGACCTTCGCTTCTCTGCGCACATGTCTCTCAACTTGCTTTGCAACTTAGACAAGTTGGATTTTAGGAGTCCACGCATCCCAACGTACTAAGTATCCCATGGAATGTGTGGGACAAAAACTTCTCTTATTTTTCTAATTCTCTTTGACTAAGGATCTTTTGGCTTTTGGTCTTAGACGTCCCTCGTGTACCTATGCAGCACTGGGCCAAAAAATCGACTTTGCCAATTCCTTTGCAAATAAGTGATTTTGACGATGCAGGTCACACATGTCCCTACATCCCATGGAATGTGTGGTACATTTTGACCCAACTTAACCTACTTTCACTATTTTTAGCCATTTCGGGAAAATTGGGTTTTTAGGTCTCGACTGAACCTATGTGGCAGATTGGGACGAAAATATCTGAATTTTTCCACAATACACTAGCTGAAGCCAAATTTTTGTATTTTTTCAATTTTTCTAACTCCTTGAATTTTTTCCTTGGATGAGGGGGTTAGAAAAGAGCCAAAGGGACCTCCAAAACTTGATTTTTTCATCTTTTACCATTTTTGCGTACTCAAGCCTAAATAAATGATGCAGGTTATCAAAATTACTTTGAGGGGTGGATTTTGGATAAAAATACTCAAACAATTGGAAATTTTAACCAAATGACTAGTCCAATCAATAAAACAACATGTCGTGATTTTGATACCGAAGTAGAATTTGACTCTCAACCATGTCATAACCATAACCTCCTGCATTGCTAAACTGAGGGAGTCAAAAATTGGTACTCATGTCCATTGGTTTTTCCGAGAACTAGATGAGTTAAATAAAACTATTTATGTCTACCTTGCAAAGTTAGAAAAACGTAATTTCCAGAGACTTGCAAAACAACACTCTGAGCCCCATAAAGGATATGTCAAACATCTTATGTGTTCTTTCGCTATGTAAAGAGTCACGTAAATCATTAGCTCGACCTCGTTTTACTATTTGTTCTCTCTTCATCATTCCTCTAGGATCCTTGTTACTCCATTTTGCACTTTTAGGAAGCTTCCAAAACTAAAAATATGGCTATCATTTTGAAGCACCATTTGAACCTTAAACAATGAAATACCTAACCACCTTTGCAAACCTCTAGTATTTTTACTATGAAATTACTTATAACCTTCAGGTTCGACCAAAATAGTCTTCTAGATAATTTGGTGAAGGAATTTTATAGGCCTCGGGTCATTATTAAACTAGGTCGAATAGACTCAATTACAATCGGTGGCTCCAGATAACCATCCACCAATTGTACATCATTCGCCAGTTGTAGGTTCTGTTAGTCCCTGTGGATTCTTTGTATGTAGGTGGATACGTAGGAATTCACCCGTCATGAATTTTCTCATCATAAGATAGTTTTTGAACTTACATTCTTAGCTTCCGAGTCAAAATTGGACACTCCGCAACTAGGAGGGAAAATGTTAAGGATGACCGTAAAAACCTAACCAAGTTAACAAATAGGCATGAAAACTTCTTGACACTTATATATAATTGTATGAAACTTTATCTTGTGGCTTATTGAGAGAAATTTGACTTTAGAAAAATAATGTATCTCTCTCCTACCTATCTCTTTCTATCTCCTTAGTTAAGAAATTAAGTGAAATGAAATGAAATAAATATATCTCTTTAAAAACTTCTTTCGAATGAAAATTATATTAATTAGTATGTAAATGGGAAAATAAAAACATTAATTATGCTAGATCTAGGTGGATGTCACGCGGGAAAAGATTTATATATCTATATTGTATGTATGTATTGTATTGTGTGTGTGTGTGTTGTGTGTGTCTATAAGACTCATTATTGAATTGTTTTTGTAATATGAAATTTTGTAATATGACGATAGTTTTAGGGGTGTTTTGGGGAATTATGAATTTAAGTATAGGTGATCTTTTGGTTCAAGTTTATACATTGTAAAAAGGGGGTTGGATATATATGTCAAGTGAAATGGTAGAGGATTATTTCACATTTTTTGAAGTATTGAAGGGTTTATTAGTGAAGTTTTGTAACATTTTTAAGATGCTAGTGTTTTATGAAATTGCTCATCTAAATATGGGTGTTTTTTTAATTCCAACTTTTGTATTGTGAAAGTTGGATATTGTTTTAAGTAAAATTTAACTTAACCTCTTATAGGGCATTCTTTAACGCCCACATTTTACACACACAAAAACAACACTAAAAATACCAGGATATTGTTATTTGACTTACATTGCTCACTATAAAATGCCACAAGGGCTCCCAAGAAAAGAAAAATCAAATCCGCATATGACACTTACAAGTCATCAACTCACATAGAAACATGACAACACCATATACATGTCGATGCCACACTTTTCCCAATGAATGAATACTAGCAATAACCCAACCACAAGAAAAGGACTCAAGGATTGGCAAACCCACAACACATCATTTCTTTAATTGCATCTTAGTTACGATTAACATTCCAAGAACATTATTGTGCAAGGATAATTTTCTCCTTTTTCCACCTATAGATTCTTAAGTTCATTCCACATTTAATTTATAGTTCGACCATTTTAAGTTGGATTTTTATCCTTTACGAAAATTTCCATAACTTACATACTTATTGGCATAATTCAAATTGCATAAAAAATTAATTATCTTGTTCTTATGTTAAGAATATGCTTCTAAAACATTTATTCAATGTCTACATTTTACCCTTGCAACTCAAGTGCATCTGACTTGATGTCCAGAAAGAAATATTAGGATTTAAGGGGGGGTGGTTTAGATTCAATATACCTTTTTCCCATAAACATTCTTCGATCATGGTATCTTTATTTCCCGATTCAATATTCTCATAACAAAAATTGTATTTAAATATATATATATATATATATATATATATATATATATATTTTTTTTTTGAATTTTGATCTCACCAAGGGAAACTCATATTCTTTGTAACACATGAGAATGTTTAATTGAGCTATAGAAACTCCAAAAGTGGCATTATTCCGACCTCAAATCTTGTTTTACTCTTATATGCTTTACTTTTACATCGCATTATGGTCTCATTATTACCATCGCTTTAAAACAAAAGAGTTACGAAAGTACTTGCCTGACATCTTGAAGAAGTACATGATTGGAAGCATTATAAACTACACATGAACCACAAGTGATTTGTGTTCAAGGTAAGATCCCATGTTTCTGCATTTCACGATTTTGCATGTGAAATTTATTTTATTCTTAATGTCATAAAAGGGAATAACACGGGATTACAGGACAAGATTTTGATTTCCTTGGTTCTCTAAAGTCAACATCTTTCAAATCAATTTTGTAAGTAAAGAGTTACCTATAAATTTTCTACTCAAAAGTTAACCTTCTGATCAACTAAGGTTTAGTTTAATTCCAATTTTCACTCAGGTATTTATGCCCTATTATAGATTATATTAAGGTTCAAAATCATATTTACCCTATAAACCCTTCATAAAAGATGAAGGCACTATATTGTCACTAGCCAAAGATAAGACTTTTAGCTGAGAGGATCAAAAGAGGACATTGAAAAGATTTAAAGTGATAGTACAACTATTTCACTAGCTCCATGATGTCATTTGGATCCTATAATAAATTCATTCGATGAAGAAATTTAATTCTAAATCTAACTTCGGAAGACAAGGTAGTCCACTAGGATATGAAGGAAGAGTTATCTCTACTTACTCTAGATAAAGTCTGACTGTGTTGCTACTATTTTTCTGGTTTATGTCGATGTCACTAAACATACCAACTAATATGATAAACCAATTCTTTGGATATTCTTTACCTAAACTACGAGGTGTCATCAAGTGTAAGTTTCATTTGAAGGTCTCAGTTTTCTATGCTAAGGGATTAACACAAGAAGGTTAGTTATGCACGAATTATGAACTAGGGTTGGATATTTCATTTGGATTTCTTTATTGCATTTTCAAGGTGAGGAAAAAACACCAATTGTTTAATCAACAATTTCCCAATGGAAGTGCACTACAAGGTATTCATTTCAAATTCATTTAACATATATATTCAACTTTAACCATACAAATTTTGGAATCATAATAACATCCATGATTAGATACATATTTCCCAAGCACATCTAAAACTAGAAACATACACATACTACCAAATTCATCACTAAGTCTTTCAACACATTACAAAAAGATGGTTCAGCCCCTATGTTTATATTATTTCAAACATAAAAGAAAATAATACATGGTGAATTACAACCACGCCATTTTTTCCACCTTACTTGCATCATGTAAAACCATGTGAGCATGAAATCAACAATAAATCGCTGGCATGGCATCCACCCTAATATAGCATAATTAACATTTTTTCATTTTCCATTTACATATATAATAATAATTACAATATGCATTTGAAAGAAAAAAGTTTAGAGACATGTATTCATTTCATTTCATTTCACTTCATTTCATAACCAATGAGAGAGAAGGAGATAGGAAAGAAGAGAGAGAAACACTTTTTTTTTCCAAAGGTTAGATTTCACACAACAAACCACAAGATAGGGTTCCAATATTTATTTACAAGAGTCAATAAGTTTCCATATGGGTTTGGTAACCCAACGAGGGTCCCAAAACTATTTTGTTAAACATTTTCCTCCTAGCTACAAAAAACGTTAAAATTAGGTTTGGAGGTTAAGAAACAAATTTCAAATGTTGTCTTTCGATGATAAAACACACCACGGTTAAGTTTTTTCATGTTCACTTATATACCAAGAGTTCATAGGAACTGACGATAGAATTTAGAACGGCGAACGGTTTACAATTGACAACTAGTTTTTAGGGCCATTGGTCGTAATTGGCCTAGTTACAAAAAATAAAATTTATTTCGAGGGCTAAGAAAACCACGTCCAAAACTTGCGTTCAATGGAAGAACATTAAATGAGAATCCTTCTACAAGTTCCTCTATATATGGATAATTCTCCAGAGTCAATGGGACTAATAAGTAGCAAACAATTATCAAACAACAACATGTTTTCTAGAGCCACCGATCATAATTGGTCTAGTTTGACCTATTCAAACTGTGAGCAGAGGCCTACAAAATTTCATTTCCAAACTATTGAGAAGATTGTTTTTCCCCATTATGAAGGTTCAGGAATTACATAGTAAAAATACTAGAGGTTTGCGAAGGCGGATAGAAATTTCATTTTTTAGGGATCAAATGACGAACCAAAATGAAACCCAACTTTTCAGATTTAATAGCTTCCTACAGCTATAAGACGTTGTAACAAGGCTCCTAGAAGGGTTCCAAAAATATGCACACAATCATTTGGTAAATTAAAGGATTAAAGTGATTCCTCACATGATAAGGTACAGGATGGAAGCTTAACATCCCATTTTTAGAGTTACGAAGATTTCCTTACGAGTCTCTGGAAATCACAATTTATCTATTTGAACCAAGAGATGGTAAAAATATTTACAAGGAAGTCATCATCAACTTGTCAATAAGAAAAAATATTGTAGCAAACTAGTTTGGTTAGGACATTTCTAGATCATCAAAAATGAGAGTTTAAGTTCATTGTTTATCAAGGAATATTACATCATGTAAGTTACGATATAACATTTTATTGTTTTAAAACTAGTTTTCTTAATAAAATGAAATATACAAAAATAGTTCCCAAGTTTAATTTTTTTTTGATACCATTGCAAAAGAAAAATGAAAACAAAACTTATGGGAGATGAGGAGAGATGAACCATGCTTGGAAACAAAAGTAAGCATTTTCCACTTTAGAGTTTGGTGAAACACTTTCTAGATGCACTTTGACTCTGGATTCCCATTTCTTTTCAAAACTCCCCTTTGGGGCGCGTCTCATGTCTAAAAACCAGAATCTCTCTTCGAAACGGTAGTGAAGTTCCTTACTAAACACCCTTTCCTTGAAGCTCTTTTTTTCAGGCAAGAAAAGAGTGTGTTGGAAAGCTTGTTGAGTCTCTCTTTACACCTTCTAATGGCATTTGATTCAAAGTTTTGAAGACCTTTTGGATAGACCCATCTTGCACACCATGACCCATATTAAGATATCTTAATAAGTTGGAACTAAAAGGAGTGGGAAGAGTCAATTTCTAGTCTTAAAGGTGATCTTGGAGATAAAGTTTTTTGAAGTATTGCAGTCAACAAATACATGGAGATTATTGAAAACTCCATTGGTTGTCCCAAGGTATGACTTAACAATCCAAATGCATTTTCCAACTTTTTATGATGGTAGAGGATTAATTAATTTGACCCCTCATTGATTTCCTTACCATTTGAACCCCACCTGACCTCTTCACTTATGCATAGATGTTTGACAGAATAATATAATTTGTAGCATTATGACAATCCATCTCAAAGGAAGAGTTATTGTAAATTATTGTAACTCTTTATTCTTGCATGCTATTTAAGGGTACCAAACAAACACAACCACCACAGGTTCGATTGGTGTATTGATGATAAGTTTTGAGTCCTCTTAAGATAGCCAACACCGCAAGGAATGTTAACCAAGCAGACATAATATTCATTTCTAGGTGGAATTCTATAAGAAACACTTATGCCATTGAATTATTTACATCCCTTTTCCACTAAACATGCCAGCTTGCGTTTTAACTAAAACAAAAGTGAATCTTACATAGTTAGGGTTTGTTACATTAGACCACATCTCTAATTTATTTTACCTAATAGATGGCTTTCCTTATGTAAGCTTTCCCATTATGCGTACATGACTACCAGGCACTTGCAACAAAACATCTGACAAATCCTCATTTTGGCGTAGGCTAGGAGGAAGTTGGCGAAGGGCAGGAGGATCTCCACCTGCAAATGAATTTGATTGAAAGTTTATGAGGTTTTTAAACAAACCCATTTCGTGTATATCCTGCAGCCGTTGAAGACCAAAGGCCACATTGCTTTCAGGTATTCAATCAAGTAGTTCACATGCCTAGCATATGCTTCCACATTTTGCATGATTGTCTACCAAAGAGCTTCCAACTACAACATATGATAAAACCTAAACTTTGGCACAAAAGCTGGGAGGATGCTAGCAATAAAACATATTTCCATTATGCTTTGAAGGATGTCAAAAAACTATTCCAGCATTGGTAATGGCTAGAAGCTGGGGAAACACAGGAAAATGGGCACACAATGGAGACTGCAAGAGACAAATCTTACAGAGACATAAGCAGGATAGTAAGAAGGGAAATTTAATTTTCATTATCATATCCACAATATGATCCATTCACCACGCAACATTATGTTAATTTAATAAATTTTTGCATCCACATCAGTCAAATTCGTGAACAAGTAATGTGAGGAGATATTCAAGTTTTTCTTTATCAGCATGTGCAAGTACTAATTTAACCCACCATAGTACTCATTGGAGGATGAATACAACTGGAAGAGAATTTACATAGTTCCCTTTAGATTCTAAATTCATTGAAATCACCACTAAAAACTAGATTTACACCAACATTAACCGGGTTTCACCCTTATTCACGCCTTGGATCCCAAACAAAAAGAAAGGTGTTTGAATTATTATGTAGGGAAAATGACAGGTCTAAAATGTCCCTTTTCGGTGGTCCCCGCCTGTTAAACCCTATACCTCCTATGAATATGTACCCCCACATCTCCTTCACTTTATTATACTCAACCGCCCTCCACACACACCCCATCTCCTTATAAAAAAATAAAATTTATTTTATATATTTATATTTTGTGTCTTAAATATATGCACTACACTTCACTACCCTTATAGAGTACTTATGATCGAGAGTTAAAATAGATCAGTAGAGATGACACATGTCAATGAGAAAATATACATGTCTAAAGCGTGACCACATGGAACATGGAGAGGATTTTTTTTGATAATTTCTCAATGTTCTATGAAGATTGGGAGTTTTTCATTTTACATTATTATCTAATTAATATTTTCCCTTAATAATATTTATTAACCTCAAGCTCTTAATATTTCATTTTTTAAGAGTTTTATCAATTTATTCTTGTGGGTGTCCATCAAAATTTGACACCACAATACCACACCAGGGCCAAACACAACACTAATGGTTCACAAGACATAATTCTACATACTTCCATGACTGTATCACATTGTAATAACTCAACTGACCCATGGGAGGAACATACATAGCCCTCACAACACAACACTTATCACACATGCTTTTGACACAAAGGTACTCATAACATAAGTAGACTACAACAACATAGAATTTCAAACATGTACACATACAGGGGTTTCACGCAACTCAAAACCATAATTGTAGCTATATAGGGTCAAGATGGAAATAAAATCATACCAAGAATGAGGAGCATCAATATTCAACATCGTAAAAACACAACTGGACTCAAAAGAGTACACATAAATCATAACACCAACACCATACACCTCCCTAAACATCGCAAAACAACTCCATATACTTCCCAAAGAATCAATCACACCCACACAAATATCTTATTCTTCCCTCAAGTCTCTTATGCCTCCCTCAAGTCTCTTATGCCTCCTTCAAGTAATAAAATAAAGATAAATTTTCCTTTTCACTCCCCAAAAGAGGTCGGTCACCCTATGGCCCTAGGGGCATAGAGTCAGATACCTCTAACCCAAGTGACATAATTACTCATGGTTCAATAACCCACTAGCTATCTCGTAGTTTCTTGGGGTGTACCCCCATACAACAAAGTGGGTCCATAGTTTCCACCACTCCATGGTGAATCCCATGACCCTATTCCAACACATTACGACATTAGAACCACTATAACAATTCATATCAAATGCAAAGTGGCAACAATCCCAAGCCTTAAGCTAGGCTATAAATTTTTTAAACTTGATACGCAATTTAAAACCGAGAAAAGTAAAAAGGCTAATTAGCCATTTTTAGTGCAAAATATGAATATTAGTGCAACAACCAAATAAATTCCCAAAATATAAGAACATGTCAATCAAGAAAAATGCTAGTTCTAGCAAGAAAAGGGAAAGTGTCCGATTTACGAATAAAATACATGTATAGGAATAACACATTACTATAACTATGTTGCCTTATACAACCACCAAGGGGGTACTTAATGAGTTTTAGCACTTGAAAACATTGAGCCTCAACTCGTAAAATATCATATCAATAATACAATTGTCATCATCTCTGTCTGAATCATCCCCCACTACTTCGACAACGCTCAACATAGTCAAAATCACATAGGTTGAATCCATACCATAACCATATCGGGAGAGAGAAAGGAGTAAAAGTGTCCATCTACTAAGCCTAAGGTGTCTGTGAAACATAATATGCATGAGACCCATTGAGCAAGTGCACCACATACCAAACGAACAAAAGTGGGATTTCATCCTATGTATGGCTCCACTTCCTATCTCGTACTTGGCTTCGAGTGACTACTCAATGATACACATTTCTTCACTCCAAACATACACCTTTTATCGATTACCCTTAGGTTCGGTTAGTGTAGGGTTCACAACATAACACATAAATACATCACTAACATAATGGTGATTCACACAAATTAACCATAGCGTCTTACGCTTGGTATATATGCAAGGCAAAACACAATCATTACTTTCATAGGTTACGATACATCACATTACCACATTCTACACCCAAATTGTAATCACTTTATAATACGGATCATACACTCACCATATGCTCCTAAATCATGACATAAACCATCACATATTACATGAATTATATGTATGAGGAACACAATGTCTAACATTACAATATATAGTCAATTGCAATACAACATGGTGATGCACACAATTCCTCACAATACAGTGATGACATCATGATACAATCTAAATCTCCTTACACCATTTTTCTCGTGCATTACATATATATATATCACATAATGAAAAAATGATCTAACACTTCACAATCCACAATAAATTCTTTTTCCACACATAATAAGGTGGTACATCACACATGAACTCTTCATAGAATCCATGAAAAGGAGAGACAATACTCTCATCAAAAGCACATCAAGATGATAAAAATAATATGCACTAAGTGACATACACAACATGTGCATTCACAACTTCAAAATTATGACATAATTCACATCACGGTTATATCACATTACTCTTCCAATGTCCACCACCATCATTCAACACCATCACAACTCAAATCTACACCAAAGGTTTGAGAGCATGAGGCTCCGCTACGATACGAAATGTAACTCCCACATTTTACACACACAAAAAACAAAGTAAAAATACTAGGATATTTTTATTTGACTTACATTACTCAATATACAATGCCACAAGGGATCCAAGTAAATAAAACTCAAAGATGCATATGACACTTACAAGTCATCGAGTCACATAGACATATGACAACAATATATACATGTTGATTCCACACTTTTCCCAAATGAATGAATACTAGCAATGACTCAACCACAATAAAAGGATTCAAGGATTGGAAAACCCACAACACATCATTTCTTTAATTACACATTACTTATGATTAACATTCCAAGAACATTATTGTGCAAGGATAATTTTCTCCTTTTCCACCTACAGATTGTTAAGTTCATTCCATATTTAATTTACAGTTTGACTATTTTAATTTAGATTTTTATCCTTTACGAAAATTTCCATAACTTACATACTTATTTGGAATAATTAAAATTGCATATAAAGTACTTAAGTATCTATTTCTTATGTTAAGAATATGCTTCTCAAACATTTATTTAATGTCTACATTTTACCCTTGCAACTCAAGTGCATCTGACTTGATGTCCAGAAAGCAATATTAGGATTTAAGGGGGGTGGTTTATATTCAAGATACCTTTTTCCCATAAACATTATTTGATCATGGTATCTTTATTTCCTGATTCAACATTCTCACAACAAGAAATTGTATTTAGATTATATATATATATATGTTTTATTTTCTCAAATTTTAATCTCACCAAGGGAAACTCATATTCTTTGTAACACAAGAAAATGTTTAATTGAGTTATAAGGACTCCAAAAGTGGCATTATTCATAACCTCAAATCTCATTTTACTGTTATATGCTTTAATTTTACATCGCATTATGGTCCCATTATTACCCTCGCTTTAAAACCATAGAGTTACGAAAGTACTTGCCTAACATCTTGAAGAAGTACATGATTGGAAGAACTATAAACTACACATGAAGCACAAGTTATTTGTGTTTAAGTTAAGATCTCGTGTTTTTGCATTTCACGATTCCACATGTGAAATTTCTTTTATTCTTAATGTCATAAAATGGAATAACAAGGGATTACAAGAAAATATTTCAATTTCCTAGGTTCTATAAAGTCAACATGTTTCAAATCAATTTCGTTAGCAAAGAGTTACCTATAATTTTTATACCGACAAGTTAACCTCCTAATAAACTAATGTTTAGTTTAGTTATAATTTTAACTCAAGGATTTATGCCCTATTATAGATTAGTTTAAGGATGAAAATCATATTTCTCCTATAAACCCTTCGTAAATGATGAAGGTGCTTATATTGTCACTAGCCAAAGATAAGACTTTTAGCTGAGAGGATCAAAATAGGACATTGAAAAGATTTTATGTGATAGTAAAACTATTTAACTATCTCCATGATGTCATATGGATCCTATAAGAAATTCATTCAAAAGATGAAGAAATTTAATTCTTAATCTAACTTTAGAAGACAAGGTAGTCCACTAGGATCTGAAGGAAGAGTTAGCTCTACTTACTCCAGATAAAGTCGATTTGTGTCGCTCCTATCTGTCTAGTTTATGATGTTGTCACTAAAAATACCGACCAAGACGATAAACCCATTCTTGGGATCTTATTTACCTAAAATAGGAGGTGTCATCAAGTTCAAGGTTCATTTAAAGGTCTCATTTTTCTATGCTAATGGATTAACATAGGTAGGTTAAATATTCACGAATTTTGAACGAGGGTTAGTTGTTTTGTTTGATTTCTTTATTGAAGTTTCAATGTGAGGAACACAACACCAACCATTTAATCAAAAATTTCTCAATGGATACAAGGTATTAATTTCAATTTCATTTAACATATATATTCAACTTTAACCATACAAATTTTGGAATCATAATAAAATCCATGATTAGATACATATTTCCCAAGCACCTCTAAAACTAGAAACATACACACACTACTAAATTGATCACTAAGTATTTCAATACTTTACAAAATATGGTTCAGCCCCTACATTTATATTATTTCAAACATAAAATAAAATAATACATAGTGAATTAAAACCACCCCATTTTTGCCACCTTACTTGCATTCTGCAAAACCATGTGAGCATGGAATCGACAATAAATTGCTGTCATGGCATCCATCCTAATCTAGTATAATTAAAAAAAATTCAGTTTCCCATTTACATATAATAATAATTACAATATGCATTCGAAAGAAAAAGGTTAAGAGACATGTATTTATTTCATTTCACTTTATTTCATTTTGTAACCAAGGAGAGAGAAGGAGATAGGAAAGAGAGAGAAACACTATTTTTTTTCAAAAGGTTAGATTTTACACAAAAATCCACAAGATAGGGTTCTAATAGTTATTTTCAAGAGTCAACAAGTTTCCACAGGGGTTTGGTAACCCAACGAGGGTCCCAAATGTTTTTTTAACATTTTCCTCCTAGCTACAAAAACGTTCAAATTAGGTTCGGAGGTTAAGAAAACAATTTCAAATGTTGTCTTTCAATGAGCAAACACACCATGGTCAAATTTTTACATGTTCACTTATATACCAAGAGTTCATAGGAATGGAAATAATTGGAACTAGTGACTAGTTTACAATTGATGACTAGTTTTCTAGGGCCTTTGGTCATAATTGGCCTAGTTACAAAAAAATAAAAGTTAGTTTGAGGGCTCAGAAAACCACATCCAAAACTAGCATTCAATAGAAGAACATGAAATGAGAATCTTTACACAAGCTCCCCTATATATGGAGAATTCTCTACAGTCGATGGGACTAAGAAGTAAACAACGGTTATCAAATAACAACATGTTTACTAGAGTCACGGTCATAATTTTTCCAGTTTGACCTATTCAAACTTTGACCAGAGGTGACAAAATGCCATCACCAAAATATCAACAAGATATTTTTCCCTATTTGAAGGTTCAGGAATTTCCTAGAAAAAATAGTAGAGGTTTGCGAAGGAAGATAGATATTTCATTATTCAGGATCAAACGATGAGCCAAAATGAAACCCAACTATTCAAATTTAACATCTTCCTATAGCTGTAAGACGGTGTAACAAGGATACTAAAAGGGCATCAAAAATATCCCATACAATCCTTTGAGGTCGATTCAAGGATTGAATTGAAATTCCTCACATGAAAAGGTATAGGATGGAATCTTAACATCCCATTTTCTCGAGTTACGAAGATTGCCTTGCGAGTCTCCAAAAATTAATTTTTTTCTATTTAAACCTCGAGATGGTAAAAATTTTACGATGAAGTCAAAATCAACTTGTCAATAAATAAATACTATAGCAAACTAGTTTTGTTGGGAGGTTCTAGATCATCACAAAAAGATAGTTTAAGTTCATTGTTTACCAAGAAATATTATATCCTGTAAGTTACGATATAACTTTTTATTGTTTTAAAACCAGATTTACTTAATAAAATTAAATATACAAAAATCGTTTAGTTTATTTTTTATTTTTTTTGATACCATTGCAAAATAAAAATTGAATAACATAAATTATGGGAGATGATGAGAGAGATGAACCATGCCTGGAAACAAAAATAAGATTTTGTTGCTTCGAGTTTGGTGAAACAATTTCTAGATGCACTTTGACTCGGATTCCCATTTCTTTAAAAACTCCCCTTTGGGCATGTTTTTCCACGAACAAAACCACGATATCATGTCTCTTTGAGGCATCTAGTGAAACGTTAGTGAATTTCCTTACTAAACACCCTTTTATTGAAGCTCTCATTTTCGAGAAAGAAGAGAGTGTGTTGTCTAAGCTTGTTGAGTCTTACTTTACACCTTCTAATGACATTTGATTAAAATTTTTGAATACCTTTGGGACATACCCATCTTGCACACCACGACCCATATTAAGATATCTTAATAAGATGGAACTAAAAGGAGTGGGAAGAGTCAATTCTAGTCTTAAAGGTGATCTTGGAGAAAACTTTGGTTGAAGTATGGCAGTCAACACATACACGGGGATTATTGACAACTCCATTGGTTGTCTCAGGGAATGACTTAACAATCTAAATGCAATTTTTAACTTCTCACGATGGCGGCAGGGGATTAACTCTTTTTACCCCTCGTCGATTTCCTTACCATTTAAACCCCACCTGACCTATGAATTTATGCATAGATGTTTGATAGAATAATATAAGTTACATCCTTATGAAAATCCAACTCAACAGAATAGTTTTTGTAAATTATTTTAACCCCGTATTCTTATGTGCTATTCAAGGGTACCAAACAAACACAACCACACAACCACCACAGGTTCAATTTGTGTGTTGAAGATAAGTTTTGATGAGTCCCCTCAAGATAGCCAACAACGCAAGGAATTTTAACCAAGCAAACATAATATTCCATTCTAGGTGGAATGCTATAAGCAACACTTATGTCATTGAAGTATTTACATCCATTTTCAACTGAACATGCCATCTTGCATTTTAACTAAAACAAAAATGAAGCTTACATGGTCAGGGCATGTTCCATTAGACAACCTCTCTCTGATGTGTTACACCTAACAAACGACTTTCCTTATGTAAGCTTTCCCATTATGCATACATTACTACCAAGCACTTGAAACCAAACATCTGAAAAATCCTCATGTCGGTGTAGGCTAGGAGGAAGTTGGAAAAGGTGTTGAGGCTCTACACTGCGAATGGATTTTCTTGAAATTTTCTATGGTTTTTCAAAAACCTATTTCGTGTATATCTTATAGTCATTGCATATCAAAGATCACATTGCTTTTAGGTATTCATTCAAGTAGTTCACATGCCTAGCATATGCTTCCACATTTTACATGCATGTCTACCAAATCACTTCCAACTACAACATATGATAAAACATCAACTTTGGTGCATAGGTGGGACAATGTGCAATAAAACAAATTTCCATTATGCTTTGAAGGATGTCAAAAAAACATGTTCTAGCATTGGTAATGGCAGAAGCTGAGGAAACACAGGAAAATGGCACACAATGGAGACTGAAAGAGACAAATCTTGTAGAGACATAAACGGGATAGTAGGAAGAGAACTTTAAATATCATTATCATATCCACTATATACTCCATTCACCATGCAACATTATATGAATTTAACTTTTTTGCATCCATATCAGTAATGTGAGGAGATATTCAAGTTTTACTTTATCATCATGTGTAGTACTAATTAAACCCATCATGGTACTCATTAGAGGGCGATTACAGTTGGAAGAACATTTGCATAGTTCCCTTTACATTCTCAATTCACTAAAATCACCTTACTACTGACTAGATTTACACTGTTAACCTGGGTTTTTCCTTTATTCACACCTTGGATCCCAAACAAAAAAAATGGTGTTTGAATTATTATGAAGGGAAAAGCGATAGAGGTGCGAAAAGTCCCTTTGTGGGTGGTCCGAGCTCTACTAGACCTTGTACCTCCCGACGATACCTTTCCCGCATCTCCTCCACTCCTGTCACACCCAACCGCCCTCCACACGCATCCTATCTCCTTAATTTGTTTTAAAATTAGTTTTATATATTTATATTTTGTGTCTTAAAGTTAAGCACTAAACATTTACGTTGTGAAATTTATTATGGAATCTCTAGAGTTTTGTGTTATTTAAATCGCAAATATAGAAAGAAAACCTAAATATAACAATTATCATTAGTTTAAAACTTGAGCATATCTATCCTTCTCGCATGATCCTTCTTCTCACATAAGAATCTAAAACTTCATAAATAACTTAATTCTATACACTAGATAACACCTTTTAGCTCTAGTAACTAAGAGCCAAAGTTTGAGTTGGTCTTAGCCTTTATCCTTAGTTTCATTGTTTTGAAACAAACAATTAGGAACCAGATGGTAAAACTTGGTCTTCGGTATGTGGTCGCCTCATGGGAATGATAGTTGTGTGTGTAGCAAGGAGTATGTGATTACCTTTAGCTAGTACTCTATGGGTAACAAAACCCCAAACATAATGTAAGATCCTCTTAGTCAGGCACACATTTAAAGTGAAGAGTGAAGGTGGTGAATATCACTAACTAACCTTGGAAGTCACCTATAAGAGGGTAAGTTCACAAAGTTGGTGGACAATTCGGTGGACATAAAAACCTGAAATAAAGGAACCGCGATCTCGGTTCCTGAATTCTAGGTTCGGTAATTACCAAACCTAAAACTACGATCGCAGAACTACGAGACAAAATTTAATGATCCGCGACTCCTTATTTTCCTCATTTTTCATTTCGAACCGCGATTTTCCTAAATGTTTTTCACTCATGCTTTAATACCACCTCAAAATTGCTCATCGGAATTCTGGATAGCGATAGATTCAACCATGCCGCCAAGACGAGGAGGTAAGTCCCGATTGTAATCATTTTTTTGCATTTTAGGTTTTTTTTTTTACATTTTAGGTTTTTTTGCATTTTCATGGGTTTTTTGAAATGTTTGTTTATGTATACAATTTTATTTTTTTATCGGTTGGTGGAAAGCTCGAAATCTTGAAAACCATCAAAACATTCCTCAAAACCCACTGAACATTCCTCAAAACCCTCCGAACATTACTCAAAACCCTCCTCCAAACATAGATCCACCCTCTGTGGCTCCTTGTCCCCACCGAGCCAGCGGGAATGCAAGAAAATATCATTGGAAGAATCCAAGAAAATAAAATTATCATTGAGAAACTAATTCAAACTATAAGACAAAATCATGCTACAAATCCATCCCGCATGACTTTAGCCAATACATTAATTGGCGAAGTTCCAGTCTCGCAACAACCAAATACATAGATGGAACACCTTTAGAATGACTGTAGGTGGTGGTATGTGGATAAACTATCCATGCGGCCGTCAAAGACAAAAAAATTGGAAAAGACCTCATTTGTGCATTATTTACCGACCACTAGAACCAATGCCCCCTAGAGTTACTTGCAAACAGTTCCCAATCCATTGGTGCGCATGATGAGAGAATCAAAAAAATTTTTGGGACCGATGGTGGATGGTTTTTGATTATCTACCATGCAACAACAATGAGGTTCCTCTTTATTTTTGAAGAAATTATATTGTGAGTTCGTGCTCAATGTGGTCCCGAATTATTTTGAATTTTCTAATTTTTTTGGTCGAGGAGGTGGCTCTGCACTGAGTAGACCTAGTGCACACGTAGGTCAGCCTAGGATCCCCCATGCCCCAAAACCCCCACGCCTTCGATTATCCCTCCTACGGTGAAGGAGGTTGTCGAAATTGATACATTACATGCATTGAGGAGCTCATGACACTCTCACCCAACATAACACCCAAATTGCATCACGGTGATGTTGGTGGAGGCACCAATTCTAGTGCACCACACCACTATGGATCATGTGGTGCCATATGCACTGCAGGTGAGACATCATTTGCTGGTTCACAGGATTTCTTTTCTATAGATGAGATTACGGGAATGTTTTTGAAGCTGGAGCCACGATATTGGTCTTTCACGGGTAAATTTCAAATAAATTTAAATAATATATATATATATATATATACAATAGTTTAATTCACATGTTTGAGATATTAATATATATATATATATATATATATATATGATTATACGTCATGTACATACATGTAAAAACTAATTTTTTATTTTATTTTAAATAGCAAGAGCAGCCGGTGAAGGAAACATTCGGCGTCGACATGCTAGCTATCTGCTATGGGTGGGTGTGTTTGAAACGTAAGTTTCAAGTTGTACAAACTTACATTTTTAATAAATCATTTAATTGCACTAGATTATTATTATAATTTGTTTCACGTGTATGTTGTACATGTATTAATATTTTCTCTTTTATACACAGGGCACGGTGGGTCATCATCTGCTCGAGGAATCGAGGCTACTTGGCATGCCTCACATGAGTTTTACGCGAGGTTAGTAAATCTCTTTACACTTTGTTTCTAATTACTTGGAAGTTCATGCATGGATTACATGCTTTGGACCTCTATCATGTAGATTTTAATATTGATTTGTACATGTTTTTTGTATAGCTTATGACTGCTAGAGAGACTCCTCCATATATGCAGACTATGGAGGCTGCTATAGATACTGCCATAGCATCTGTAGATCCACTAACTGAGGTACACAATTTTTTAAATTTTTTAAATTTTGGAGGTTCAATATTTCTTATTAAACTTAAATCTATAATATCAAAAATTTTAGGTATATATGTGAAATATTTAATTTGAAAATTAATTATTTGTATGTAGCTTACCCCTCGTGAGTCTATTGTTGTCCCTGCGACGTGTCAACAACAAATTGATAGGGATCATGACATTGCGATAAGATTTCACATGCATTTTAACTAAATTGTACAAGTTTCTAAATTTTGAATGTATTTTAAAATTTTGGGTGTTAAAAACTTGTTGTTTATGAATGTGCGGAGTTAGGTTGCGGGCATGATTAGAGACACTAGGACCACATGGATGAAATCCGTAGTGGCATCTCTCTCCACTACATCCCAGTGTCGTGGACGTGCTACTTCTAGCGGGCGAAGAGAGGGAAGATGTTTCATGAGTAGATTTATAGTCACACTGGATGTACATATGTGGTCATGAGTATATTCACAGTCCATTGTATATATATAGCCTTTTGCATTGCATGTGGTCCCATATGTACATTATGACACGTGCTTAGTTTGAGATGTACACATAAATTATGAGCTTATGTACATATATATTTTCGAGAGACGCAAGGCCTGGAGCACACTTTGTTTGATTCTTATATATATATCCATGTGTGTTGGTTAAATCATATTTATGACTTTTTTAGTTCTTTAACAAGTAGTGTAACGTGGTTAATCATCATCTTTGAATGGGTATACCAATTTTTCTATATGTTCTTTGTCTTGTTTGTTTACTAATGACTCAAAGAGGATTTCACTATGACACTTTTTTTTTTTTTCTTGCACTTGGATCAAAGAAATAAATTGGCATGTGAAATTTTTTATTCCAATCTATCGGTTCAGGATATAGTAGGGTAAATTTTCAATTGGATGGAGTATCTAATTATATGACAAGGTAAAAAGAACTCAATTAGGAAATATGTTACTTGAGTAAAGATCAGGTCGTATAGGACCTCCATTGGTAATATGCATCACGTTGTCAAAATGAATAGGTTGTGTCTATTTCATAAGGTGGATCATTATGGGGCACGATCCAAGGCCATGTTCAAGTTCAATTTAAAATAAGGAATGGGAATAGGTTCTAGAACCTTCTTTTTGCGTTGATTTTGCATCCTTGAATCCATTATAAGGTCCATGAAATATGTACCATGCGGTGGACTTTAATATACTATGGATCTTGATGACATGATGACATCATGCCATGGTACCCTAAGGACGAGGAATTTTGTAGATCATGATATATGTTGGCCCTATTTATATTGGAACCACTATAGTACCTATTGATTCTCACTCTTCATTATAATACAAGTTTACAATGATATGAAAAGGAGATTTTATAGAGCTATATGATGATGATGTGTATGATACAAAACACTCAAGGGGACATTGTTTATTGAAAGGCTTTTGGACGTCTGTGATGAGTGTATTCTCCAAGAACAAGTAAGGTATGAGTCATGAATGCATTATTTCTTCCCAATACATGAAGGCTACAAACATGTGACTAAATCAAGTTTTGGTGCCTAACAAGTAGATTTGGCCCAAAGATGAAGGTAAGAAGGATCATTTTTCTATAGAGATGACTGTTTTAGGTATGTAGGTCTAGTATAGTGGATTCTTGAAGGTGAAAAAAAAGCTTTTGTGAGGAATGAATTTTTTTGCATACCTACAAGGTGAATGATGGTGCTCTTACTCAAAGAAAATTTATGATGATGATAAATATCAATGATTTTAAACATGTTCAGATCATGCATATGTTTTTCTCGGGGAGCTTAGTGTCTCTATGCTTTGAAAAGAGGCTAAAATCGGTTTTGAGTGAAATTTCAAGATTTTGAGCTTATTTAAGACATTTGGTTGATGTTTCTAATGAAGAGGTGATCCTATCATGAGGAGAAAGATGAAGAACATGTTAAATGTATGCCTTTGTCATTAATGTAAAAAATGGGGATAAGTTTCTTACGAAGGCTACTTCATTCGGGCGTAGTCCCTTAAGAGCCCTGAGAACAAAATAACATTCAACTTCGACGGGTGACTACTTAGGCTTTGTGGCACCTAGAGGCCACCTCAGTGTACTGAGACCCTCAACAATAGCGTCTCTCAGATTTTCCTTCCCATTTGAAGCTCTTGCTGTCCTACTTGTTTGCAAACGCGTGAAATAGTGCAGTTGGAGCCAGTGTAAGGTTGTCAAACACTATATTTTGCAAATTGTGGGTCATGGCACCCAACCAACTATGCTGGAACATCCGAGTGGCCAGGTAAATGCTAGAGGAGGTGGTGTTTTGGTGCGTGAAAGGGTCGTTGCTTCCGGGCTACTTTGTTCGGGCGTAGTCCCTTAAGAGCCCTGAGACCAAAATATCGTTCAACTTCGACGGGTGACTACTCGGACTCCGTGGCACCTAGAGAGGCCTCGTCTAATCCAGAACCTCGGTGTAGGGACCCTCTACAATATCCTCTCTTGGTTTTTTCCTTCTCATTTCAGTGCTCTCATTGTCCTATTGTTTGCAAACATGAGAAATAGTGCAGTTGGAGCCAGTGTAAGGTTGTCAAATGCTATATTTTGCAAAGCGGTGGGTCATTACACCCAACCGAGTGTGTCGGAAAATCCGGGTGGCTAGGTGAATGCTAGAGGAGGTGGTTTTCGGTGCGTGAAAGGGTTGTTGGTTGCAGGCTACTTCGTTCGGGCGTAGTCCCTTAAGAGCCTTGAGACCAAAATATCGTTCAAATTCGATGGGTGACTACTCGACTTCGTGGCACCTAAAGAGGATTCGTCTAATCTAGAACCTTGGTGTAGGGACCCTCTACAGCAGCCTCTCTCGATTTTTCTTTCTCATTTTGGTGGTCTTGCTTATCCTACTATTTGCAAACGCGTGAAATAGTGCGGTTGGAGCCAATGTAAGGTTGTCAAACGCTATATATTGCAAACGGTGGGTCGTGGAACTAAACCGAATGCACTTGGCACATCCATGTGGCCAAGTGAATGTATGAGGAGGCGGTGTTTTGGTGCGTGAAATGTTTGTTTCTTCCAGATACTTCGTTCGGGCATAGTCCCTTAAGAGCCCCGAGACCAAAATATCGTTCAACTTCGGACAGGTGACTAATCGAGACTCGGTGGCACCTAGAGAGGCCTTGTCTTATCCGGCACCTCGGTGTAGGGACCCTCTACAATAGCCTCACTTAGTTTTTATTTCTCATTTCGGTGCTCTCGATGTCCTCTTGTTTCAAGCAAACGAAATAGTGCGTTAGAGCGAGTGTAAGTTTGTCAAATGCTATATTTTGCAAACGGTCAGCCATGTTACCCAACCAATGTGCCCAAAACATCCGAGTGGTAAGGTGAATGCTAGAGGAGGTGGTTTTTTTGTGCGCGAAATGGTCATTGCTTAGGGCTACTTCGTTCAGGCGTAGTCCCTTAAGAGCCCCGAGACCAAAATATCGTTCAACTTCGACGGGTGACTAATCGTACTCCATGGCACCTAGAGAGGCCTCGTCGATCTATGTCTCAGGTGGCTAGGTGAACGCTAGAGAGGCAAGTGTTTCAAGTCTGCGCAAAAGGATCATTTCTTCGAGGCTACTTCGTTCGGGCGTAGTCCCTTAAGAGATTTGAGACCAAAATATCGTTCAACTTCGATGGGTGACTACTTGAACTCCGTGGCACCTAGAGAGGCCTCATCGATCTGCCACCTTAGCATAGGGACCTCTACAATATACTCTCTTGGTTTTTTCCTTATCATTTCGGTGCTCTCGCTATCCTACTATTTGTAAACATGTGAAATAGTGCAGTTGGAGCCAGTGTAAGGTTGTCAAATGCTATATTTTGCGAAAAGTGGGTTGTGGAACCAAACTGATTATGTTGGCATATCTATGTGGTGAGGTGAACGCTAGAGGAGGTGGTATTAGGCACGAAATTGTCATTGCTTAGGGTTACTTCGTTCGGGCGTAGTCCCTTAAGAGCCCGAGACCAAAATATCGTTCAACTTCGACGGTGACTACTCGGACTCGTGGCACCTAGAGAGGCCTCGTCTAATATAGAAATATGGAATATGGACCCTCTCTACAATAGCCTCTATCATTTTTTTCCTTCTCATTTCGATGCTCTCGTTGGCCTATTATTTGCAAATGCGTGAAATAGTGCAGTTGGAGCTAGTGTAAGGTTGTCAAACGCTATATTATGTAAACGGTGGGTCATGGCACCCAATCGACTATCCGGCATGTCCAAGGCGTTAGGTGAATGCTAGAGGAGGTGGTGTTTCGGTGCGTGAAAGGGTCGTTGCTTAGGGCTACTTCGTTCGGGCGTAGTCCCTTAAGAGCCCAGAGACCAAAATATCGTTCAACTTTGACGGTATTTACTCGAGACTCCGTGGCATCCTAGAGAGGCCTCGTCGATCCGAGAACCTCGGTGTAGGGACCCTATAATATAGCCTCTCTCGGTTTTTCCTTCTCATTTTGATGCTCTCGCTGTCCTACTATTTGTAAACGTGTGAAATAGTGCGGTTGGAACCAGTGTAACGTTTTGAAACACTATATTTTTCAAATGGTGGGTCGTGGCATCAACCGATTGTCTTAAACATGTTTGGGTGGCTAGGTGAATGCTAAAGGAAGTGTTGTTTTGGTGCGTGAAAGGGTCGTTGCTTCAGGGTACTTTGTTTGGGCGTAGTCCCTTAAGAACCCTGAGACCAAAATATCGTTCAACTTCGATGGGTGACTACTCAGACTCCGTGGCACCTAGAGAGGCCTCGTCTAATCCGGAACCTCGGTGTAGGAACCCTATACAATAGCCTCTCTCTATTTTTCCTTATCATTTTCGCTGCTCTCGTTGTCTCTTTGTTTGCAAACGCGTGAAATAGTGCGATTGGAGCCGGTGTAAGGTTGTCCAAACACTATATTTTTCAAACGGTGGGTCATGGCACTGACCAATTATTTCGGCATGTACGGGTGTCTAGGTGAATGATAGAGGAGCTGGTGTTCCGGTGCACGAAAGGGTCATTTCTAGGGCTACTTCGTTCGGGCGTAGTCCCTTAAGAGCCCGAGAGACCAAAATATCATTCAACTTCGACGGTGACTACTCGGACTCTATCCGGCATACGGACCCTATACAATAGCTTCTTTTGGTTTTTTCCTTCTCATTTCGGTGCTCTCGTTGGCCTATTGTTTGTAAATGTGCGAAATAGTGCAATTGGAGCCAGTGTAAGGTTGTCAAACGCTATATTTTGCAAATGTTGGGTCATGGCACCAAACCGACTATCTTGGCACATCCGAGAGGTTAGGTGAATGCTATAGGAGGTAGTGTTTTTGTGTGTGAAAGGGTCGTTGCTTCGGGCTACTTTCGTTCGGGTGTAGTCCCTTAAGAGCCCGAGAGACCAAAATATCGTTCAACTTTGAAGGGTGACTACTAGAACTCCGTGGCATCTATAGAGGTCTCATCGATCCGAACCTCCATGTACGAGACCCTATACAATAGCCTCTCTCAGTTTTTTCCTTCTCATTTCGGTGCTCTCGCTGTCCTACTATTTGTAAACGTGCGAAATAGTGCGGTTGGAACCAGTGTAAGGTTTTCAAACACTATGTTTTTCAAAGCAGTGGGTCGTGGCACCCAACTGAATTTTCGAAGCATGTTCGGGAGGCTAGGTGACGCTAGAGGAGGTGGTGTTTTGTGGCGCGAAAGGGTCGTTGCTTCCAAGCTACTTCGCTTCGGGTGTAATCCCTTAAGAGCCCTAAGAAAAAATATCATTCAACTTGATTTGGTGACTACCCGTACTCCATGGCACCTAGAGAGGTCTCGTATGATCCGGAACCTTAGTGTAGGGACCCTCTATAATAGAATCTCTCGCTTTTTTCCTTCTCATTTCGGCGGTAACGTTGTCCTACTATTTGCAAACGTGTGAAATAGTGCGGTTGGAGCCAGTGTAAGCTGTGAAACACTATATTTTGCAAACGGTGGGTCGTGGCACCCAACCAAGCGTGCCAACATGTTTGGGTGGCAGGTGAATGCTAGAGGAGATGGTGTTTCGGTGCGTGAAAGGGTCGTTGCTTCGAGGGCTACTTCGTTTGGGCGTAGTCCCTTAAGAACCACGAGACCAAAATATCGTCAACTTCGATGGGTGACTACTCGGACTCAGTGGCACCTAGACAGCCTCATCGATCCAACACCTCATTATAGGGACCCTCTAAAATAGCCTCTCTCTAGGTTTTCCTTATCATTTCATTTCTCTCGCTGTCCTACTATTTGCGAACGCGTGAAAGAGTGCAACGGTGGAGCCTTTGTAAGGTTATCAAACACTATATTTTGTAAATAGTGGGTCATGGCACCAAACCGATTATGTCGGCACGTTCGGGTTTCCGGATAAACGCTAGAGGAGGTGGTGTTCCCGGTCTGCAAAAGGGTCATTGATTAAGGCCACTTTGTTGGGCGTAGTCCCTTAAGAGCTCTAAGACCAAAATATCGTTCGACTTTGAGGGTGTACTACTCGGACTCCATGGCACCTAGAGAGGCCTCATCTAATCTAAAACCCCGGCATATGGACCTGTATAATAGGTGAAATAGTGTAGTCTAATCGATTTTTTCCTTCTCATTTCGGTGGTCTCATTGTCCCTTTGTTTGCAAATGTGTGAAATAGTGTAGTTGGAGCCGCAGTGTAAGGTTGTCAAACACTATATTTTGCAAACGGTGGGTCATGGCTCCCAACCGACTATGTCGGCATGCCACAGGTGGCCAGTGAACACTAGAGGAGG
Organism: Taxus wallichiana var. yunnanensis; assembly: GCA_018340775.1. NCBI lineage: Eukaryota > Viridiplantae > Streptophyta > Pinopsida > Cupressales > Taxaceae > Taxus > Taxus wallichiana. The sequence continues at coordinate 778,801,417 of CM031240.1, forward strand.
TGGTGTTTTGGTGCGTGAAAGTGTCGTTGCTTCGGGCTACTTCGTTCGGGCGTAGTCCCTTAAGAGCCCTGAGACCAAAATATCGTTCAACTTCGACGGGTGTTACTCGAATCGTGGCACATAAAGAGGCCTCATCGATCCGGAACCTTGGCGTACGGACCTTCTACATTATTATATTTTGGTTTTTTCCTTATCATTTCGGTGCTCTTGCTAAATCCTACTGTTTGTAAATGTGTGAAATAGTGTAGCTTGGAGCGGTGTGAGGTTTTCAAAGCGTTATATTTTGCAAACAGTGGGTCATGGCACCAACCGATTATGTCGGCACATTCGGGTGGCTAGGTGAACGCTAAAGGAGGCATTGTTCTGTTATCGAAATTCACCCCCAAGGTAATTTTGATAACATGCAAGCAATTATATCGATTCGGGGTGAAAAGTCATGTTTCAAGGTCCCCTCATATTTGTCTAAACTCCCCTGTCCAAGAAGAGAGAGAGTAAGTTCTGAAAAAATGCAAAAAAAGGGATCAAGAAGGCAAATAGGTTGATCCAGAAAAAATCGTCAAAATTGGCTAAGTCTGCTCAAGGTCTCCTCCAGGGCGTTTGGGACAAAAAGGCGCGAACCGCCGGTTCGGCGAAATCAGCACAAACAATCCAGAAACAAAGTGGGACAAATGGGACAAAAGTACGCGGCGGGCGCGAAAAGCCGATCCGGTGAAAGAGGAAGAAAATTTGGCTAAGTGTTGCTGGGACGTTTGGGACAAAAAAAGGCCCGAACCGCCGATCCGGCTGAAATCAGTCAAGGTAGTCCAAAACAAAGTGGGACAAGCGGGACAAGAAGACGCGAACCGGTTGAGCGGCGAATTTGCCCTAGAGGAGGCGGTGTGAAGGCAAATGGGACATATGGGCTCTGATACGCGAACCAGCCGGTTCGGCCGAAATGGGAAACTTCAGCACAGTGCCAAATGGGACAAAGGGACGCGTGGGACGCGAAAATCCGAAGGAGCCGAGGACCAATCAAATCATGACACGTGTCGGCGGAGGAAAAGTCAGCGTTTGTGCGGAAACTTCAAGCGGCCATAACTTTTGACTCCGAGCTCAATTTTGATAAAATTGGACTTTTTCTGGAAAAAGCACGGCGTCAATGATCTTTCCGTCAAATGAGGTTAGATATATTTAAATAAAAGAAACATATTCGGCTCCAGTCGGTCAATGCTCTTTCGGAACAAATGAGAAAATGCTGCAGGGCCCAAAATAGCTGCCCGCACTCAGAAGGCCATAACTTTTGTATTTCTCAATGAAATCACACAAAATTGGTACCGTTGGAATCGTGGTTCCGAGCCCGATGCACAAAAATCAAGAAATTCCAGATTTGATTAGAAATTGATCGAGATTTTTAAGAAAACGTGGCCGGATTCAGAACAGTGTTTTATTTGGTAGCTGGGAGTGCAATTAAGAGGCATGGTCATCATTCCTTCTCTGTTGCAGCACATGGGACAAGTATGGGGGAGCCTTTTGCAAGTAATGTATACCCATTCCACTCAATTTATTTCCTCTTACAGGTGGTTGAAGGATAGATTTCGGGATTTCCATTTTCCCTTCTCTTTTCCTTCTCTTTTTCTATAAATTGGAGTGTTGGGCTCATGGTAAAGGGAGAGTTTTTGGGGTAGCAAAGCTCTACGAAAAAATTGCTTTGTGAAGCCGGTGTGTTGCAGAGCCCTTGTAGTGGACTCCTTGCATGGTGATCTAGGCCCTTATCTTGTATTAGATTTGAATGCAATACGGGAAGCAATAAAATACAAGTTTGTGGATGTATCTTCCCTGCTTTGTGTTTTCTTGCATTCTTCTTGCCCTTTTATCTTTCCACAAGAATATTGTGTCTTTTATTATGTTCTTGCAGGGATTCATTAACATTGTGTATGCTTGGAATCTTTTGTTGTAGAATGCATTTTTGCTAGATTATGGTGAAGTTGTCATCACCTCTTCTAGTGTGCATTTTCCCTCTGTATTTCACACATTTGGAGATTACTCTCCCCCTCCTTTTACGGTGTATCACCGCTTTAGTGTAGGCTTTCATTTTATGCATTCTCTTTCCACTGGTCCCTTGGAAATTTAGATTAGAGAACAGTTAGCTTACCTGCATTAGAGTAGATTGTGGCGGGTAGTTTAGGAGCAAGAACCAGCTTTCTCACGGAGGTCTATCTCAAGTAACAAGTCCCACAACTTGGAGATAGTACCCATGTTATCCAATCACACTTTGGATGCTTAGAGTGATCAAAGAGAAATTTGATCAACATCCATGGAGTGCTGTGATTCGGTGATAACAGTTCCTATGCGGGAAAGGGTCATTTCTTAGGGCTACTTTGTTGGCGTAGTCCCTTAAGAGCCTTGAGACCAAAATATCGTTCAACTTCGACGGGTGACTACTCGGACTCGTGGCACCTAGAGAGGCCTCGTCTAATCCGAACCCCGGCATAAAGACCCTCTACAACAGATCTCTCAGCTTTTTTCCTTTTCATTTCGGTGCTTTATCGTTGTCCTACTTGTTTGTAAACGTGTGAAATAGTGCGGTTGAAGCCATTGTAAGGTTGTCAAACTTTGTATTTTGCAAACGGTGGGTCATGGCACCAACCGACTATGCCCGCACATCCGGATGGATAGGTGAATGCTAAAGGAGGTGGTGTTTCGGTCTTGCGAAAGGGTCGTTGCTTCTGGCTACTTCGTTCGGGCGTAGTCCTTAAGATCCCCGAGACCAAAATATCGTTCAACTTTGACGGGTGACTACTTGGACTCCATGGCACCTGGAGGCCTCGTCTAATACGAGGACCTTAGGCGTATGGACCCTCTACAATATCCTCTCTTAGTTTTTCCTTATCATTTAAGTGCCCTCGCTGTCCTACTTGTTTTGTAAACGTGTGAAATATTGTAGTTGGAGCAAGTGTAAGGTTTTCAAACGCTATATTTTGCAAAGCAAAGTGGGTCGTGGCACCCAAATGATTATGTCGGCACGTCCAAGTGGCTAGTGAACACTAGAGGAGGTGTTGTTCCAATGCGTGAAAGGGTCATTGCTTAGGGCTACTTCGTTCGGGCGTAGTCTCTTAAGAGCCACGAGACCAAAATATCACTCAACTTCGACGGTGACTACTCGGACTCACATGGCACCTATAGAGGCCTCGTCTAATCAGAACCACGGAATACGGACCCTCTACAATAGCCTCTCTCTTTTTTTCCTTCTCATTTTGGTGCTCTCATTTTCCTATTGTTTTGCTAAACGCGTGAAATAGTGCGGTTGGAGCCGAGTGTAAGGTTATCAAACACTATATTTTGCAAGCGGTGGGTCGTGGCACCCAACCGACTACACCGGCATGTTCGGGTGGTCAGTTGAATGCTATAGGAGGTGGTGTAGTGGTGTGTGAAAGGGTCGTTGCTTCCGAGGCTACTTCGTTCGGGCGTAGTCCCTTAAGAGCCCGAGAGACCAAAATATCGTTCAACTTTGACGGGTGACTACTCGGACTACGTGGCATCTAGAGAGGCCTCATCGATGCGAGAACCTTGGCGTATGGACCCTCAATAATAGAATCTCTCGATTATTTCCTTCTCAATTTGGTTTTCTGCTGTCCTACTTTTGTTTTGCAAATGCGTGAAATCGTGCAGTTAGAGCCGAGCGTAAAGGTGCATCAAACGATATATTTTGCAACGGTGGGTCATCGCACCCAACCAACTATGCCGACACATCGGGTGGCCAGGTGAACGCTAGAGGAGGTGGTTTTTTGCTGCGAAGAAAGGTCGTTGCTTAGGGATACTTTGTTCGCGTGTAGTCCCTTAAGAGCCCGGAGACCAAAATATCGTTCAACTTTGACGGGTGACTACTTGTACTCCGTGGCACCTAGAGAGAGGCCTCTTCGATCTAAAACCTCAACATAGGGACCCTCTACAATAGCCTCTCTTGGTTTTCCTTCTCATTTCGGTGCTCTCTTTGTCATCTATTGTTTGTAAATGTGTGAAATAGTGCGGTTGGAGCCGAGTGTAAGGTTGTCAAACACTATATTTTACAAACGGTTGGTCATGGCACCCAAATGACTTCACAAGAATGTCTAGGAGGCTAGGTGAATGCTAGAGGAGGTGGTGTTTTGGTGCGTGGAAGGGTCGTTTCTTAGGGCTACTTCGTTCGGGCATAGTCCCTTAAGAGCCTTGAGACCAAAATATCGTTCAACCCATTTGGTGACTACTTGTCACGTCGTGGCACCTAGAGAGGCCTTGTATGATCTGAAAAATCAGTGTAGGGATCCTCTACAATATCCTCTCTCGGTTTTTTCCTTCTCATTTCGGTGCTCTCGATGTCCTACTTGTTTGTAAACGTGTGAAATAGTGTAGTTGGAGCGGTGTAAGGTTTTCAAATGCTATATTTTTGAAACGGTGGGTCGTGGTACCCAACCTACTTTTCTAGCATGTTCGGGAGGCTATGTGAATGCTAGAGGAGGTGGTGTTTTGGTGCATGAAAGGGCGTTGCTTCCGGGCTACTTCATTTGGGCGTAATAGCTTAAGAGCCCTGAGACAAAAATATCATTCAACTTCGACTGGTGACTACTCGTACTCTATGGCACCTAGAGAGGCCTTGTATGATCCAACACCTCAGTGTAGGGACCCTCTACAATAGACTCTCTCTTAGTTTTTTCCTTCTCATTTCGGTGCTTAACGTTGTCCTCTTGTTTGCAAACGTGTGAAATAGTGCGGTTGGAGCCGAGTGTAAGGTTGTCAAACACTATATTTTGCAAATGGTGGGTCGTGGCACCAAACCAACTTTTTCAACATGTTTGGGTGGCTAGGTGAACACTAGAGGAGGAGGTTTTCGGTGCGTTAAAGTGTCCTTGCTTCCGAGGCTACTTCATTTGGGAGTAGTCCCTTAAGAACCCTGAGACCAAAATACTGTTCAACTTTGATGGGTGATTACGCAGAGTCCGTCGAACCTAGAGAGGCCTCATCTCCCGATCCGAAACCTCAGCATAGGGACCTTATACAATAGCCTCTCTCTGTTTTTTCCTTATCATTTGGTGCTCTCGTTGTCCTACTCTTTGCAAACGCGTGAAATAGTGCGGTTGGAGCAGTGTAAGGTTGTCAAACACTATATTTTGCAAGCAAGTGGGTCATGGCACCCAACCGATTATGTCGCACGTCCGGTGTCCGGTGAATGCTAGAGGAGGTGGTGTTTCGGTGTGAAAGCTGTCATTGCTTAGGGCTACTTCGTCGGGCGTAGTCCCTTAAGATCCCTGAGACCAAAATATCGTTCAACTTCGACGGGTGACTACTCGGACTCAAGTGGCACCTAGAGAGGCCTCCTCTAATCGGAACCCCGGCATACGAGACCTCTACAAAGGAGAATTAGTAGTCTAATCGGGTTTTTCCTTCTCATTTCAAAGTGCTCTCGTTGTCCTAATGTTTGCAAATGTGCGAAATAGTGCGGTTGGAGCCGAGTGTAAGGTTTTCTGTAACGACCAAAAAAACTCACACACGAACAACACAGTAAAAGACAGGATAATTTTTTTTTGACTTGCTTCCACACATAACACGACACAACATGTCGTCACAAAGTTACAACCAACTCTGGGAACCACTTGTTACGGGGATGACTACAAGGTCAGCACGGAAACGTTCACACCCAAAAGGATAATACTTTTTTTTTTCTTTTTGACAAGACAACATAGAAGTCCAATCACAGAACACACTTACAGTTAGGGCCAACCACAATGAGATATTCTTGAGGGTTATTTATTTTAAAAGGACATCTTGCAATTCTTAGCTTACGTTTTCAAGGAGGCTCAAGATATGATTCGTATAATTCAACTTGCCAAGCCAAGTTTATTCCTTTGACCTTTGAGTAATTATCTTTAAATCTTCTCTATTATGACATTTATTTCCTTAATTTGTTTATCAAGAAAAAGGAGTATTTAAATTCCACAAGGCCATCTGCTCACCACTAACGCTACTAAGATTCATTCTTGCCACGGGACAACATGGTTTTAAGTTCAACACACTTAAGAGAAGAGATACAAGGTGCCTTGAAAAAGGGTTAGAGGGAGAAGGTTGATATGAAACATCTTTAGGACCTCATTAGTTATTGCCGAGTATTTAATTGAAGCTAGGGATCTTAACCGGAATTATCAACAACTTTACTTAGGCTTCGCTAAAAGTATTAACAAGGAATAAAAATTTACTTTCCAAATGGCGGTGAGAAAGATGGTGAGGTCTCCAATTTGTTTCTCTAGCTTATTAAATCTTATCATCTTCAAACAACTAACAGTTCATTTCACCTTAGG